>PVKE010004404.1:0-64983 GCA_004027555.1 Craseonycteris thonglongyai
CAAATCACTGTAACCTTAGTGGCTTAAAACAATGGGGACATTTACTATCTCATAGTTCCTGTGAGTCCGGAGGCTGAACACAGTTTGGCAGGTCTTCTGCTCAGTGTCTTATCAGATTGAAATCAGGGTGTTGGCCAGGGTTACAATCTCATCTGAGGCTCAGGGTCCTCCTTCAAGCTCACTGGTTGTTCAGAGAATTTACTTCCTACCGGTTATGTGCTAGGAGGTCCTCGGTTCCTAAATGTCGACTTCCAGTTCCTTGACACAACATAGCAGTGTGTTTCTTTATGGCCCTCGAGTTCCCTCTAATATGCATGCGGTATCTTATATAACGCAGTGTAGTCATGAGAGTGACAATGTTTTCCTATCCACAGGTCCTACCCACACTCAAGGGGCGGGGTTATACAGGATTAATACACCTGGGGAATAGATCTCAGGGATTGTCTTAGAATTCTGCCTACCACAGAGAAGTAAGAAGAGAAGAAAGATTTTACTGTTGATGGTTATAGAAAGTTGTCATCATTACTATCACTGTCATCATCATCATCATCTCAGATTTTGAGAACCCAGAAGATGCGAGTGAACTTATGAAAAGTATACAAAAATTTTAACAGCAGCTGCAATTCATGCTCAGCTGGTTTAGTTTAGGACAGTCCACTGTCATCCTTTAGGATCCCACTGATTCAAGATGCCTTTCGCTATAGCTCAAGAATAGCTTATATTTAGTGGTTACCTGAGGGTAAGTGGGGAGGTAGGTGGGAGAGATGGGTGGCGGGGAGTAGGGATGGGGAATCAGACATACGGTGATGGAAAGTGAGCTGATTCTGGGTGGTGAGCACATAATGTGATGTATAGAGTATGTAATGTAGAATTGTACACCTGGAAACAATGTAATCTATATCAATGTCACCACAATAAATTCAACAAAAGAAAAAAGAAAAAAAGAAAGAAAGAAAAGAAAAAAGATAAAGAAAAACAGGAAAATGATGTATGCTATCGTTTTCCAGTAAAATAGAGACTTTAAAAATTAAACCCTAAAACTAAAAAGCAATAGCTTATTGCTATGAGGAAAGCCTTAGGAATGGAGTTTCTAACTAAATTGTATTGCTTACAATAGGAAAAACTGAGTGGAACAGAGAGGAGATTCCAGAAATAGGCCTCAATATGTATGAGAATGTAATAAATGACAGAATTGGCATTTCAATTTAGTGGGAAGAGCATGGATAGTTTTAGTAAATGGTGGTGAAACACCTGAATATTCATCTGAAAGAAAATACGGTTTGACCCTGTTTGTATCATATACAAAAAGTCGAGATCTTAAATGTAAACCAAAGTGAAAAATTTTACAAACAAAACAAATAAAAAAACCCCAAACTGGAGAGGAAGAGAATGTGCACTAACAGAATGATAGCCAGTCGTGCCAGACTAAAATATCAACTGTAAAATTGTGCAACATGGAGATTCTGAAGTGGCTGAATAAATTATGGTTGATCCATTGAATAATGTTATGCCTCCATTAGAAATAATGAATTAGAGCTAAACCTGTAGACTTGGAGAGATTTTTCATAAGACATGGTTGGAGGAGAAATGCACAGTTCAGAAAAGTGTGTATAAATTTCATTTTGTAATGTCAAGCCTCTTATGTACATTTATATGTTCATGCGCACACACACACACACACACACACAATTTTATCTGAGTCAGGAGAAAACTATAAAACATAATGTTGTTAACATGATTTGGAGATATGTTGTGGAAGGGTGGGAGAGGGTGAAGGTGGAAGGGTGGAGTTAAACAAGCATAAAACACTTGTAAGTGTACTGTAACAATAGTAATAATATTGTTAGACTGGTAGCTTGAAGCAATTAATGTGCCCCCAAAGGACCAATATCCATATATGAATTTGTCCTTTGGGATAATCTGAATGATGAACAGATTGATGCAATCTCAGCTCTCCTCTTCTGATTATAATATTATTAACATATAGAAATGTCAACAGAATAGAAAGTTAAACTTAATTGCCTAGCTCTTGATCAAATTTATGATCGTATATTATAAAGCAAGGAGAATAAGTAAATACCAATATTAGGTGATATCCTAGGATATGAATATTTGGTGTTAATTTTAAAGAAACTGTTATTTCAAATACCTGGTATCACTGTATGTTTAATATGGCACATCCTTCTCCCCATGGTGGTTCAAGGTTCTCCTAAGCCTGGAGGTGATCTTAGTATTTTTTTGTATACATGTAATGCTCTGCCTATATCTTTTATGGCACTTGTCAAAATGTGCCTTGTTTTATTGTTATTCATGTACTTATTTTATTCTCTCTACAGTTCAAGTTGCATTAGATGAGGGACTCATCTGATAATTGAACATATCACTTTTATCTCAGAGTATATTCCTTTATACATGATACATGATTTATCAATAATTATTGGTAACAGTATGATTTGATGCCTTAAAACTTGCATGATTTGAACAGAACCTTTTATAATGCATAAGGATGATATTTTTCAGCAATACCATTGTACTTTTATTTTTTAGATCTTGATAAAGTGTGTAGTGGTTTTGCAAGGACTACCAAATATCCACTCAAGGAAACATACTGAGTGTTTTGAAAGTGTACAGCACATGATTGCTTGTTGTATCTTCTACATAGCGAAGGTATTTATCTCATTCATTGTCTAGTGTCATAAAATCGAGGAGCAGTAATGAGTTAAAGATATTAAAATACTGTTAATCACAGGAATTAGGATACTTAAAAAAATAACATGCAGAAAGTATTTTAGATGTAAAGTAGCCTGAGCAGGCCAATTGGTAAAGCCTGAAGGGTGTATCTTGGGGAGTGGGAGATGGGAAGAAGGTATTTTCTGAGCCTCATTCACTTTGGAAATAAGAAAGAACCAAGAGATCAGAAGCAGAGAGATAAGATTATTTATCATTGTTGCTTGGCTCAAAGACAAGAAGGGCCATATTTGCCTTTCTGTTTTATGGGATCCTCACAGGACCTTTCTGATTTAGTGAGGGATATGGAAGAACACTGCATATGTAGCATGACTTGATTCAGCCCTTTGGTTGGGACTTACATTTGTTTCTATGGAGGTCTGGCAACAGAGAAGCCTCTACCTTCTCCCTCAGCAAAGAGATCATGATTGGCTGACTATTCATGGCCTGACCTGAGGAGCAGACAATCATATTCCTTCCATCACTCACTGGTTTACCTCTGTTGTAGAGACCTCTGTGATCTGGTCTGTGTAGATGCTGAGGGAACATAAGCCATTAACAGGAAGAGAAGAAAAATAATAACTCACTTAAGAGGACTCAGAAACCCAAAAGTGGGAGAAGAGCGGACAAAACACTAATATAATTGTGCTATTTACTATCTCCGTGTTGTGAAAGACCAGAGGTGATTAAAAAAAAAAGAAAGAAAAGAAAAAGGAAACTTTCAAGGTGTTGCTGTTAGATGATCAAAACAAAACAAAAATATCTGTAACTGAATACACAAATTTGATTTCTAATTAAAAAATTAAACATAAAGATTATGGTTATGGCGTTTCTTGAGTCAAATCTGGAAGTTCAGAAGTAACTGACAACATAGGACAGAATAGCCTAAAGGTAAATTCAGAAGACAGACCAGAATTCATAACATGACATAAAAGGAGTTTTGGAGGTAGAAAAGAAACAAATGGAGAAGTAGTAGGCTCCCTGAATCCCATGCAGAATTAATGTAAGAACACATGCATAGACAGACATATGTTGGTGAAATGCTTGAAATCCAAGGATAAGGACAAATCTTAGTGTTCTGAAACCCCAAAAACATGTTATTTGCAATGGAAAGAGAATTAATTAACTTCAAACTTTTTATCAGCAATGTTAGAAGTCAAAATACTAAAGCAACATTTGTAAAATCCTGAGGGTCCAAAAATTAATAACCAGAAAAGTTATTGTTCATTTGCCAGGGCAAAATAAACATTTTAAGAAGCACAGGCATTTAAAAAGTATTCTTTCTATGTACTTATCTGAAGAAAACACTTGAGGAAATATTCTCTCTAATGACAATTGGTTCAGAGCAGAAATCCCAAGATAGGGAAAGACAAAAAGGAGAGGAATAATGGAAGTAATGAATCTTGCAATATATGTATTATTAAAATTAAATAGATAATAATGATGTTACTAGGACTTTGTAATATAAATGCTAAGTAGGGATTCTTGAAATGGAAGAATCATCCTTGAAAGGAAAACTTGTTAGTAACCTAGAACTAAAATGTCCATCTTGTTTGGGGCTGAGGGAGGGGAGAGCAGTTAGAGAATCTTGGTGCATAGTTATATGGTAAAAAAAAAAATAAATATATATATATATATATATATATATATACACACACATACATACACACATATATGGTATAAATACAAATAGTATAAAATTATTATTTTCTTTTGATAGAATAAGTATATTTAAAGGTGACTCAGAGGAGTATGGATCCATGAACAGAACTTTAAAACACAGTAGGATTTCAAAATTGATATGAAGGAAAAGTAAGCAGAGGAATGGTAGGGAGGAAAAATGGCTAATTCAGCAAAAGGAAGAATAAAAGAGATAGTAATTAAGATAAAAGGAATAAAATCAAGTATATTAATAATTTCACTAATGTGAATGAACTCAGAAGACAGAGACTGACAGATGGGCTAAAGAGTCAAATTCAAATGTATATTATTTCAAGAAACATGCATAAAACAGGTGATAAACACTGGTTAAAAAATAAATGGTTAGACCAAGAAAGGTACTGGGAAATGCAAACAAAAATAAAGGAAAAGTGGTATGTTTCTTATTTGAAAAAGCAGAATTCATGGTCTAAAAACAATCAGAACAATGAGAGGCATATATAGTGTTCTTCAAATCTGTTCTGACTCACCGTTTTCTTCTTTTGGATGGTATCTGGCTACTTTTTGGTCTCAGGACAGTCTCATTGTCAAGTACTAATGATCAAGTCTGAATTAAAACAAAACTTGAATTTTGGGTAATAGCAAGCTAAAGGATAAAAACAAGATTATATGAAAATGCTACAAAGGCATTTGATAACACTTACAACTTTTTCTAATAAAATTTCTAAGTTAGAAATGGAAGGAAGATATTGAATACAGAAGTCCCTCCTTTTCTGCTGGGGATAGGGTCCAAGACCCCCAGTGGATGCCTGAAACCATGGATAGTACCAAACCCTATCTATATACACTGTCCTTTTTAATGTTGTTTTTTTCTATACAAGCCTCTGATAATGTTTAATCTATAAATTGGGTAAAGTAAGAGATTAACAATAACAATAAAATAGAACAATTATAGTAATATGCTTGGTAATAAAAGTTACGTGAATGTGATCTCCCTCAGAATTTCTTACTGTACTGTGCTTGTCTTCTTGTGATGCTGTGAGAGGATAAAATGCCCATGTGCTGAGATGAAGTGAGGTGCATGACGTGAGCATTGCGATGTATTGTTAGGCTACTATTGACCTTCTGACAATACAGAAGGAGGACTATCTGCTTGGAGAGACCCTGGATCATCGAGCCATCATGGATAGAAGTCTTGAGGAGACAATGGCAGTATTTGGGGAAATTTAATATTTTTGATTGAAGTTAACCATGCTAACTAAAACTGTGGAAACTGAACCCACAGATAAGGGGGTACTACTATAATATAAGACTTTTACCAAAACGTTACAGCAGAAAATGCCAAATTTCTGAAGTCATTTTCTTAAAAATCAGGCACAGAGGATGCTGAGTCTTTTTTTTTTTTTTTTAAGATTTATTTTTATTGTTTTTGACAGAGAGACAGACAGACAGACAGAGAGAAGAGGGAGGGCCCAGAACAGTTTCCATAGTTGTACATCATTGATTTTTCCACATAATTTCTTTCCACAGGTGGGTGCGGGGCTGCATAGGGCAGGAACTGGGCCAGGGTCTCACCCCTGCGAGAACTGAACTGGGGGCACTCCCCAGTTCAGCATATAGGTCCACATGGGCCAGGGCTGGGATTCGATCCTTGGTCCCTGAGGCTGCAAAGTGAACGGGTAACCCACTGAGCCATCCTGGCTTCCTGAGATGCTGAATCTTAATATTGTGATTCATTTTTTGTAGAGATTTTGTCTCATGCAGGTGATAAAAATATGAAATAATTTTATAATATTAGAAAAGTATAATGTATCTGTAATTGTAGAGGTCTCAAAAACCCATAAGTATCTAGTAAAAAAAATACTAGAATTGGAAGGAGCATTTATAAAATGATTCTATGTAAAACACAAACTGAGAATTTTTGTTTTTTAATCTTAGCTGTAGCCAGTTAGAAACAAAAAGGGAAATATATATCATTTATAATATACAGTATTTTAAATTTAACAAAACGTTAAAGGACCTAAATAAAAGAACTGTGAAACCTTGCTGAAAGACACAAAATAAGACCTGAACTTACATCAGGCAACACCAGATTCCTGAAGAGAAAGCTTTACTGTCATAGAAATATGAATCCATCCTGAAATAATATTTAAATGTAATGCATTTCAAATAAGAATCTCAATGGGGTTACTCTGAAACAGATTAAAATAATTTAAAAGTTCTCGATAGATATTAACATTGACCATAAGACCACTTGAATAAAAATGGTGTTAACAGAGTATAGGGCAAATAATTCAGTGAAAGAGAATATAGTCTAGCAATAACCAGACTCAGGTCTACAGAAGAACTTAACATTTGACCAAAGTGGTATTTGGATCCATTGAAAAATATGATAATTTATTATAGTAGTTTATTTAGTAAAAGGCACTAGTATAACTGACAATTCATCTGAAAATAAAGCCAGTGTCCCACCTCATACCATAAACACTATAAAGTCCCAATGGATTTGAGGATGAATAGCCTTGAAGTCCGGGGAGACATTTTCAACAGAGCACAGCATTCAAAAAATACACAGAAAAAGATAGATGAGTAGATCTGATGATAAGAGGAACCATTGAGGGTTTCAAACAGAGAGGTCTATAATGAGATTTGCATTTTAGAAAAAAAAACTTATTTTGGTTCTGTATCAGCTAGTAATTAGAGGAGGATAAGACTTGAAGCAGGGAATGAGTTAGAAGGTGAGAGATGATAAACTAAACTAGTGTAAAAAAGTGGGAGAGAGAATGGGAAAGTTTCAGGAGTTGTTTGTAAGATAGAATTGAAAACCTGAAAATTTTTTGAGTATAGGGGAATAAAGGAGGGAGAGGAAAATGTCAACAGTAATCCAGCTATCTGTCCTGGACAGTGAGGTGAATACTGTGCTATATGTTGAACTCTGCATGGGAAGTAATTTTGTGTGGGAAAGAGAGAAGAAATAATGAATTTTGAATATATTGAATTTTGGGCCTATCCAATATTCAAAGAGGTGGTATTATATAATTGGACCTATGCGTGGAATTCAGGAGAGGTCAAATATGTATAAAGATGAAGGAGCCATTAATATGTAGACTCAGTGAAGCAACAGAAACAGATCCTATCTCCTGAGGCAGGTTGTAGAATGAGAAGGGAAGAGAATTGTCTAAGAATCTTGAGGGCCTGTCCTGCTTCTATTTGGCAAGAGGACCTATTGGATAGTCAAGGAGTATAATGCTCTTTTGTCATTTCTAACCCCTTCCCAATCTTGAGAATCTTTCCACTGCTATTAATATAGTTCTGTCATTGTCATATGTTGTAACTATTGAGAAAGCAGGGTTCCCACACAATTTAAAGTACCCCTTTCCATTTCCACTGCTCAGGCACACACGTTAATTAGTCTTATGCTTGGCTAAATGTGCATCTTCCAAGGTTGCTTTTCTTCAGAATAGTTTCATCTGCTTGGCCTTCCTCTCAACACTTCCATCAATGAGGATTTCCAGGAGAAGGGTATATTTTTCAAATAAGAGAAGGCCAGGTTACACTCTCTTTTCATGGCACCAGACAACTACTCAATTTACTTTTATATAATTCATAGGGACTACTGCATTGTTTCTTCCAGAACAGAGAAACTCTAATCCAAGGTTTATTTGTAATTCACAAATAATAAATTCTCCTGCTAATAAAAACCAACCAACCAACCAACCAACCAACCAACCAACCAACCAACCAACCAACCAACCAACCAATCAACCAACCAACCATAAAACCAATTCTGCTTATCCAGGCACCCCATAACATGTGCCTATTAATGGGGAGGAGCCAGGACAGGAAGAGAACGAGGATACAGAAGAGAAGGAGTGAATACTAGAGCAAGATCCCTGAGAAAGCAGGAAGCAATGGAATCTGAGCACATGTGGGAGGGTCAGTCTGGACAGGAGATTCACTTCTTTCTAATAGGAGGAGAGGATGGCTGTACTTACAGGTAAATGCGTAGGTAGGGTCATAGATTGGAGATAAGCTAAATTCCCTACATTTTCTCTGTGGAAAGGAAGCTAAGTAATTTGCTGAGAGTGTGGAGGTGAAGAGTAGGGTGAGTTTCAGACATCTGAGAAGTACAGGAGGGTTTGAGATAGCCCCTGTGGAAAATGGGAGAGAGTACTGGCCCAGAATAGTGTCCAACCAGCATTTGGGGCCCAGTGGAGGTTGAAGTCCTTGTCTCTGGGCCGCCTGTGATTTTTCTCTCGTAGCTCGTATCAGCTTGGGGCTGGCATTGCATGTTCTCATTTGCCATCCATGACTCTACTCCCCTCCTCCTGCATTTGAGGATTTATATTGAGATCCAAGTGATATTATTGTACAAATGACCCTGAATGTGTTCTGGACATTTTTTAAAAGTATATGTTAAAATAAGATTTTGCTGTTCGAGATGGTTCTACCCCAAATGGATATACTGAGAACAGTCATTTCAGAAGTCTCCTCCAGCATGACCAGCAATCCCAGAACCTGAGTCGCCCTGAATCCCAGATTTCAGGTGTTCATTTCATATAAACACATTTTTATATGGATTTTCTCTTAAGATATGTAAAACCCAGTTAGCCAAATGACTGTTTCTTTCTCTGTTTTGTTTAGAAAATTGATAGTCTTTTCAGATGGCTCAGTGTTTCTTCTATAAGCACAGTAGTTTTTTCTATCAGCTGTCAGAATTCCAAATAAAGTGACACTTCTGAGACATCATTTTAAATGTTCCATTATTTTTGCATTGTTAAGAAATTATTATGTTAAACATCTGGCATAGTCTTTTTATTTCTGTTCACCATTTTGATTGGAAAAGTTCTTTGTCATTTAGTGTTTTCTACTGCATATTATATATAACAAGGGGGAAAGATAACATAGTATTCTATAAGCCTAGGACCTAAATATGTCAGAAAGCAAAGTTGAATGGAGAGCAAACATTAGTTTATTTCTGTTTTCTAATACAAAATTTGCTCCCTTTTATAATGAGATTGGACTGTTTTGCCTGGCAATCAAGACCCTGAGCGACTAACCCTATCTACCCTTTCAAACTTTATTTCACCATTTTTCCTCCCACACTCTGTTCCATAGACAACATCAATTTAACACTATTTCCTTGGTCACAAAGAAATATTTTCAGTTCTTAGCACCCTGCATTAGGTTGGTCTTAAGTTAAAGCAGCTACTCACTGTTTTTCAGCCACTGTATTATAGTGTTTCCCTGCATGAGAGCTAACAACTGTTTCTTTCTTTTTTTTTTTTAAGATTTATTTTATTGCTTTTGAAAGAGATAAGAGACAGAGACAGAGAGAGACAGAGAAGAGGGGAGGGCCCAGAGCAGTCTCCATAGTTGTACATCATCAGTTTTTGACATTGTTTCGTTTCATACAGGTGGGCGGGGGCCGCTCAGGGCAGGAACTGGGCTGGGGGCCTCCTGCATGGGAGAAACACCCCCTCAAGCCAGGGGCCAAATCGGGGGGTGAGAACTGAACTGGGGCCTCTTGCATGGGAAGCACACCCCAGTTCAGCATATGGGTCTGCAAGGGCTGGGTTCGAGATTTGATCCTTAGTCCCCGGGGCTGCAAAGTGAACTCTCAACTCACTGAGCCATCCCAGCTTCCCCCAACAGCTGTTTCTTATCTTAAATACAAATTTATTCAACTTAGCAAAATACATCTATATAAAGAACTTCATTCAAACGTATTTATATCCTTCGAATATTGCCCTATGGGGTCACAGTGAATGTGTCCCCTTCATATGACCCTTCACTACAGCAGGCTTTAGGCAAATCAGATTGCTGGCCAGGAAAGCTTTCCTGGAGATGAAAGCCAGTGCTCAGGGTTTAATGACCAGGGGGAGCTGTATACACAAGGCGCGGGGAAGCTGTTCCAGGAAATGGCTCAGCTATAGGAAGGCCTGAAATCCTGACAACCATGGTGAGTGTCAGAATTTGTACTTAGCTAAATATTCTGTAAACTTGAAGTACAAGGAGATGAGTGGTGAAAGATTACAATAGAGAGGTAGGTGAGGGCCAGGCTAGAGAAGGCTGAAGAATAACAACAACAGGGACTGTAGATGACAGTGGTAGAGTGGGCCCCTCCCCTTCTTACAATTAGTGTTTGCTCCCCTAGGTTTTGTGGAGAATCTGCCCCAAATGGCTTAACTACCAGAATGCCTTGTAAATCATTTACTGATATAAATGCCCTCTCCTTTCCTTGACTGCTATTTCACATAGAAAGCAACTCAAGACAAGAAGTGGTGGTTATGTGGTCTTTAAGAATTTGTTTTAACATTTCTAAGTGGAAATGCTTTCTTAGTTAACTTACTATGCCAAAAAGTGTTTGGCTCTATGGGGAATTCATTATTGATGAGATTCCTGTTACTTGTCCTTTGTTCAAAGTAGTGGAATCATGTAATTTTAATTCTTGGGAAATATAATCTGAGGGTAAGCTTCCACTTTCCTTAACAGAAGCAGGGGAATTCTTAGGTCCAAAACATTAATGGGACTTTTGAGTTTATGATAGATGATGCAAAATACTTGCGAATAGACAAGAGTTTTCAACAGAATTGATTAATAAATATTTTAAATTAGATTCTGCGTTCATGGAAGGAATATGACCTGGCAGTAATTATTATAAATTATGGAAAAAAGATGATGGACATCACATTAGGGTGCCAATCCCCATTTGGTACTACTGACCAAGAAGTACAAGAGGAGGTAATTACTTTTTGTTTCTAATCTTTAAGCTTATACTTAGTTGAGTCTTTTAAGAGACCGTGTAGTATTAGTAAACATGTTAGAAAATCGGTCAATTTTTACATTGTCATGTTTACATGAGGGAAAAGTAACATATAGCGAAGAGTGTCTTGTTTTTTCTTTTTCTTTTAATTATGATTTAAAAAATGAGAAGGAATCCATGCTAGAATACTGAATAGCTCCCTTTCACCAGTACCAATCATCAGTTAGGGGTTGATAGAAGACTTCCTACACTGAATTGAACATTGGACTAAAAGGCCCTGTAAATTCCCTCCCAAATTGAAGATTTTATTGTTCTGGGTGGTTCATTGAATGTAATGAATATATATAAGCGTGCTTCATTTTATTCAAAGTAGGTTTTCTAAACTCATTGTCACACCTAAATTGTCTTCTTTGTGAGATTGCTGTTGTTTGAGACTACTTTTAAATATCTGCCTCCCAAGCATGGGTCTTATACAACTTGTTTTATTGCCTTTCCTAGAAACCATGTGGTTAAATGTTTTTGCAGATCAAACTTTGAATAGTTGCTTAGTTTATCAGGTTTCTGAGGTGCACTAGAGATTACTTGAAGCCCCTTCAGTGGCTGGGGTGGGGGTATAGACAATAGATTGTTACCCCCGAGTCTGTTTCAGTTGGATTAACTCCATTTCTATTTCTATTATATGTTTAGTTTCCTAGTAAGCATTTATTTGCCACAAAAAGCTTCAAATATCAGCAGTATTTTACTGGATGAATTTTTTAGCTGTAATAAGGGTTTTTTGTTTTGTTTTGTTTTTTTAAGCGGGATTGTTTTGTCTGGAGAGAGTTCTGATTAAGATGGAGGCAATCTGAGAGTCTTTCACCAAGTGTTGTTCGCTCTTGAGTACATCAGCCAGCTCCTTTATGTCACCCTGGCTTTAACTCAGGACATGGTCCCTGCATATCATGGTTGGACAGGGCCCCATGCCTTTCTCTTTGGAGCCTCTGGTCCAGCAGAGGTTGTGATACTTCCTTATGACTAAGCCTTTAGAGACTGAGAAGCTAATTTATAGGAGTCAGAAATCATTATAGCCATTCAAGGTCGCTTTTAGCTTAAAGAGGCTTGGGAGATTTTAAGTGACATTAACCCATCTGTTCTCAAAGATGGTGGGGAGTCTGCACACAGACCTACTAGTTTTTAATTCACCAATTACTGGTCCTGTTCTGTTTAAATGAAAGGCAAAACAGTGAAGGCATTAGGTTAGTTGTCAAGAGGATCCTTATGAGGAAAAAAAGGAAAAAGTGATATGGTTCTGAAGGCATGCTGGGAATTTTCTTTTGAGGACTTTTAGAGACATACCCTCAACTGCTTTTGGGAGAGTGTGAGTACCTGAGGTGCTCTTTAGGAGGGGTGCAGTAACTGGGAGGAAGGGAGAGAGAAGAAAGGAAATATTTTGGTCAACCTCCATAAAACACTGAGTACTGCATCTGGCACTTAGTTAGAACACAATGACTTACTATTAATTATTAATTTGTCTTATTTAGCCACATAAATCATAGTTTTGTTTACCAAATATGAAAACATAATTTAAAGGATGTTATTTGAAAATGACAATTGTTAAAACATGTTGAAGTACTTTCTGACTTTGAACCAATGTTTCTAGGGTTCTTCTAAGAAGCTTTCCAAGAGTAAGAAGCCACCCCAGATATTGTCACCAGAAAAAATAAGTGAACAACTAGCCTTGTTGGAGACACACCTTCTGAAACTGACAAAGCAATGTAGTCATTTTTTTCTTTCTAAAAACTTCTGTTTAGCATTATATTTTTTTAAAATAAGAAAACATTTTGGTAATAGCATTAAGAGGGCTTTAGTGTTTGCTAAACCCTATAAAGTTTACACAGTGCTTGTATATTATGTTGATAAATTAACAATACTCAGGGATTGCTAACTGCTTTTTACAGATGTGACACATAAAAATTAAATGATTTGTTTAGGATTACATAGCTGGCTTTTAAAGCTTCTGATTCTGAAGCAGGGTTTCTCAACCTGGAACACTGTTGGCAATTTGGGCCAGATATTTCTTTGCTGTGGTGGACTGTCTTAAGCGTTGGGATTGCTGAGCACCATCACTGTCCTCTCTCCATGGAGACATCCATTCCCCCAGTTGTGATGGCCAACTGGGAGGGAAGTGTTGCCAAAAAAAGTTCAGAAGGGAAGTTGCAAAATTGAGAAGCGCTGCTCTACGGCAAAAAACGTAACTGAGGAAGAAGCGGGTAGCCTGAGGGGTGTCCATGTGTGAGTGATCTGAACCATGGCCTACTCAAGTGAAAGATTAGTTTAATTTCAGGTCACTGTGCTATATAGTAATTTCATAATGGACCAATATGTTAACACAGTGATTGGAATTTTGGAGTTTGCAGTTTGGAAATCTGCTTAAGACATTGATTTAGTTTCTGGTGATGGTAAGTATTATCACTTTTTTTTTTTTTTTTTTTAAATAGGCACTTTAGATCTTCTACAAGAACAAGAGTACCTAAATCTCTCTCAAGTAGGAGGCTCCACTTTGAGCCCTTTGGTCTTTTAGGGACTGACTGTACTTGTAGAATGCTGTGTCTCTACCTCACACCTCTTACTGTGTGCCTGTCTTGGTCACATTAGGGTGTGTAATGTTTTGGAATTCCCTGACTTGGATCTGTCATTATGTGTCATCATGCTCCATGTCTGTTTCAAGCTAAATTTATGACTTGAACCCAATATTCTATTATTCATATAACCCGTAAACATAGTTTGGGAAAGCTATAATTGTCTGGTTATTTATAAAAAATATAATTCCTAAAAATGTAAATTGTTCTAGAAATGTGAATCATTTGCTTTCATATTATTCAAAAAAAAAAGCACTATCACAATTTTACTAAGAAGCACAATGTAATGTTACTAATTTTACTATTTAAGCAGTAGATTCAATAACAAAACAATAATAAAAATAATAGTTTTATATTTTGTGCTTCTTGTGTGCCAGAAACTATAATACTTTTAGTGTTTTATACATATTAAAACCCACATATTCCTTATATAACATCTATATGAAGAAGGTATTATTATCCCTACTTTAAAGATTTAGGGGAAGCAGGGATGGCTCAGTGGGTTAAACACTCGCTTTGCAGCCCCAGGGACTGAGGATCGAATCCCGGCCCCGGCCTGTGTGGACCCATATGCTCAGCTGGGGTGTGCTTCCCATGCGGGAGACCCCCAGTTCAGTTCTCGCCCCCCCTCCCCCCTCCCCCCAGTTCAGCCCCTGGCTCAAAGGGGGCATGCCTCCCATGCGGGAGGCTCCCAGCCCAGTTTCCGCCCTGCATGGCCCCTGCCCACCTGTGTGGAACAAAACCATGTCAAAAACTGATGACGTACACCTACGGAGACTGCTCTGGGCCCTCCCCCTTCTCTCTGTCTCTCTCTGTCAAAAACAATAAAATAAATCTTTAAAGATTTATTTTATTTTATTTTATTGTTTTTGACAGAAAGAGAGAGAGAGAGAGAGAGATACAGAGACAGAGAGAAGGGGGAGGGCCCAGAACAGTCTCCATAGTTACACATCATCGGTTTTTCCACATAGTTTCATTCCACAGGTGGGCCTGGGGCTGCACAGGGAGGGAACTGGGCCGGGGTCTCACCCCGGTGAGAACTGAACTGGGGGCACTCCCCAGTTCAGCATATGGGTCCACACGGGCCGGGGCCGGGATTCGATCCTCGGTCCCCAGGGTTCAAAGCGAGCACTTAACCCGCTGAGCCACCCCGGCTTCCCCAATTATCCCCATTTTAAAGGTAAGTAAACTGAGGCAAAGAGAAACTGATTGACTTCCCATCATAACTAAAAAGTATCAGGGTTAGAATCTGAACCCAGGCAGTCTGACTCTAGTGGTTGTGCTGTTCATTATTCTATACGATCTTTTAACGATAATTGTATACAAATGGAGTTATTATAATTGGTAGGTTTCTGAGTCTGGGGCTTGCTGATACACAACAGCTGTTGCATAAGAGAGACTCATGCCTTGGAAAGTTTTCATCTATTTGAAAGTGGATTCTTTGGCTTTTAGGGAGATAATGTAAGGAAAAATAATTGAGATTATTGGATTTTTTAAATCTCCAAAATATGATATAGCTGATATTTTTAAGGTACATAATTTAGAAAGAATACTTGGATATTTTTCTATTTTTTATCTCCTCCAAAGCATTTTCATACTTGGTACTGATGTTAAACAGAACCTACAACTTCTAATATTTTTTTAACCTTAGATGTTACATCTGAGCTCTCAGGAGCAGAAGATCCTATATTTCTTTATCCTATAGTTTTTAATTGGTCGGTCAAAGGTGCTGTGAAAGAAGGTAGGTAACCTAAATGTATATGCTTGCTTGCTGTTCACTGAACTTACTATTGATGATCATTTATTCTGTGGATTCTGTTGCTCTTTTCTACTTAACTGTCTAACCTGCTAACCTGCTCTAGGCAGAAGATTTTGTGTTCTCACTCATTCAGAATAATGCAAACTCTTGATTGTCAAGTAATGAATGAGACCTAACTAGGTACCTGGTTTAAAGTTCGGACAGAACCGTGATGGTGGCTTATTTGGTAGTAAATGATGTTATTATGAAGCTTACAAAACTAGGGAATTGACAAATATATTAGTGATTTTTAAGTTTAGCTATGAAGAAATGGCAACATTATTGCTTAACTCAAAGTGAAGTATAATATAAATTAAGATAGCTATTCATTCTGATAATTATTAGCATTCTTCCACCCTTCCCCCAAACTAGTCATACATTAGAGGCAACTTCTAATGAAATCTTTCTCAACACTGAGCTATTTGGAAAATAAACAAAATATAGATCGTAAAGGATTCATTTTAGAAAAACAGTGGTTCTCAGCACAATTACTACTACATATTTTTTAGAAACGAGAAATTTAAAAAAACAGGTTAATAAACTTGTCTGTTGGAACAAAATGACTGTTAGCAGTAATTACCTCTCAGCACCAATAACTAAGTTTATGGGTAACTATACACGTCCTCCTTGTTTTCACAGTTATGAAATTTAAGCAGAAACCTAGATTCTTGGAATTTTTTACTCAAGTTATGCTAAAATGTATGAATAATGAAAAATATGACCTTCTGGTGGAGATAACAAATCCTGTCTTAGACTTCTTGAAAAGGTACTTGTAATTGTTTTATTGGTTAACAACTTTAGAGAATGAGTAACCTTGTCAGTTAAAGATATAAAAGCTAGATATAAAAGATGGTAGGATATAGACGTCCAAAGAGCCACCTGGGAGACAGTGAGGATTTATGTCTCTGTGTGTAAATAAATAATTAAATATGAAAGTGTTTATACAACTGAACTAAGGAGTAAGATTAGAGTATGTTCGTATTTCTAACAGGAAATAAATTAGGCCTTTTTGTTATTGAATGAAGATGAATAGTAGTGTCTCTCAGCCACCTGCTCCTCATACAAAGGCTTCTGGGTCCAGTTTCAATCCTTTACCATGATTTTCTAATTCCTCTACATTAGCAAGCAGAGCCATTCCTTGGGGTTTCCATTTGCATATGTGAATGGGGACTTCCTCAAATAGAAGTAGTAAAACTTAAAGCTGTTTCCCTTGTTCTATAAACCTGAATGATTCTCTTTGTCCCCAAAGAAAATTATAGTGTTTCATGCCAGTTATGAGAGATGCCAAATGAACCCAAATTTTTCCCCAACAATGGGTTTTATTTTTACTAGGCCTAGATTTATCTCATTTTGGTAATGGGAAGCAGAGAAACATTAGTATAAAAACACACAGGAAAACAGTCTTCCTAAAATAGGCACTTCATTTATTAGAATAGCTTGGAATATATGTGTTTCATATGTTTGAAAGATAAGAGGAAATTCCATCTATTAAAAGAAGTGAGTCATGTTAATAAGAGAATTGGTCAGAATTAGAAAGTCCCATTAAATAAAAATAAGACCTGCATCCAAAATTAGATGTTTAAAAGCTGTAAATAATGTTCCTGATACCAGAGAAAATTAGAAGACGCTATCATGTGCAATAAAGTTTGGAGGGCTGACAGTGGAGTCCAATCTAAGCAAAATAGATATTCTCAAAGAGGAAAACAGAGTAAGTTGCTTAGAAGCATTAATCAGTGATAGGAGACCTGAGGTTGGACATTGAGAACTATAACTGAGTTCAAACCAAAGGTAATGATTTCAATTTTCCAGTTGAGCAAATGTTTTAGGATATTCTTCTGCCAGTCAGGGAATATAGAGGAGGGGCAGACACAACACCTGATTCCTACATTGATATTATAGTAGTATCTGTTTTCTTTTATGTTCACAAGCTTAACATATTTTTACACAAAGATTATCTCACATTGCAGCTGATAAGTATGCAGTTGTATTTTCTCCCAACTTTATGATTTTATGGTATATAATTAATGTTTTAATCTATTGGAATTTACTTTGATATGTGGATTTAGATTAAACTTTAGGATTTTTTTCCCCTAAAATTTTTTACTAAGTGTCCTGGTAACAATTAAAGAATGAGCTTTTTGCTACTTTTTTTTTTCAATTTCAATTTTTAAAAAAATGTTTTACTTTTCTCATTACAGTTGACATACACTATTATATTAATTTTGATTGTACAATGTAGTGATTAGACATTTATATAACTTAGAAAATGATCACCCCAATAAATCTAGTACCCATCTGATACCAATTACAATATTATTGACTATATTTCTTATTCTATATATCCCCATGACTTTTTTAAAAGATTTTTATTAAAATACAACTGACATAGTGTATTATAGTAGTTTCAGGTGTATAACATAGTTGTCCAACATTTATATCCTTAAAGAAGTGATCAACATGACAAGTCCAGCAACCATCTGAGACCCGACCACGCTGTCACAGTATTATTGACTATATTGCCAATGCTGTACATTACATTGTTGTGACTTTTTCCTCTTCATAACCCCCTTTTAAATTGTTCAACTACAGTTGGCATTCAATATTATCTTATATTAATTTCAGGTGTACAGCATAGTGGTTAGACATTTACATAATTTTAGAAATGATCCCCTTGACTCTATACATAGTTATTATCATATAGTTAACTATATTCTCTAAGCTTTACTTTCCTTCTCCATGACTGTTTTGTAACTACCCTGATAAATCTAGTATCCATCTGATACTCTGCACCCCCATGACTACTGTGTAGCAACCAATTTGTACATCTTATTTTCTTCCCCTTTCAAGCATGCCAACCCTCCCTCCCTTCTGGCAATCAACAGAATATTTTCTATACCTGCGAGTTTGTTTTTAGTTTGTTTTGTTATTTGGATTTCACGTAGCAAAATCACATTGCATATGGAAATAACTGCTGAAGAGACAAGAAACACAATAATAATGTTGAGAGTTTAGCATGCTACTTTAAAAAGATTAAAAAATGTACATATATAGTTAAGAAGATTAAATGTATATAGTAAGTTGAGAATAAACACCCTTTAAAGCACTTGTTAAATTCAAAAATATAATATTTAGGTTGACAGACAAAGCTTAGTAGGTCACTCAGACTAAAATTTATAAAACCACCTTCTTTTAGAATACAATAAAATGGAAATTTTATAACAAAATTCATTGCTGGCATGTAAAATTGTATCAAAAAATAAATCTAACTAAATGTATAGATTCTTATAAAACTAATGGTAATAAGAAACCCATCCGTCCTTCTGTCATTTAACATTGTTTTGAATGTTCTTGCCAGAGCCTTAAAATAAAAAAATAGAAATTACGATTAGAATTTATATGATTATCACATAACAGGGTCTTAAAAATGTTTGTCACACGAATCCTACAATTAAGTACTCTGAAAATAAAGATAAAATGATTGATATTTGCAAGTAATTATTTTTTATCCTACACTAATTAAAACTATCAGAACAAATAATAGAATTATATAAGATGGTTAGATGCAAATTTGTAAAATCAACCACTTTCCTATATCAGCTAGAGAGTAGAGTAAAAAAATCATCTCATTTCTATTAGTATAAGGTTAAATTTATTAGGAGTTGTGAGGGGACTTAGGTTAATATAAAGAAGACGAAGCATTCCTACTTAAGATAGATATAAAAAAAAAATGACTTTAATAAATGAAGTAGGGGATGCCGGGATGGCTCAGTGGGTTAAGCGCTCACTTTGCAGTGCCAGGGACGGAGGATCGAATCCCGGCCCCGGCCCGTGCAGACCCATGTGCTGAACTGGGGATTTCCCCCAGTTCAGTTCTCTCTCTGTCTCTGTAGCTCTCTCTCTTTCTCTCTCTGTCAAATAAATAAATAAATAAAATAAATAAAGCTGATATTTCTTTGTTAAAAAAATAAAAAAAATAAATGAAGTAACAATACATTGTTCAAAGGGCAGATGTAATGTAAAGATTTCTATTATCTGCATATTAATTTATAGGTTTAATGCAATTGAAATCAGGATAGTTTATAAGAAATGGGCTAGAATAATGAAAATATTTGAAAAATTAAAAAGATCTAAAGAGGTTTATACTATGAGATAAAATATAACAAAGTTGTGTTTGTGAAATAATAGTTGGACAGCTATTGCAACTCATTGTTTCAAGTCAGAAGAAATAAGCACTTATATAAGTGATGAAAATAAGATATAAGCCATAAATTCAAAGGTTAATGTTGACTGCATAAAAATTTAAAAATACCGTTTTATTCCCCCATAACATACCATAAACAAAATAAAAAATGTCAGAGCTAGGAGGAAGCATTCTAGGAAAGGGACAAAGAATGGAGTTGACGAGGGTTCTGCTGAGCAGGTGGGGGACTGCTGAGAGGAATGGGCAGATTGTAGTCCAAGTGTATGTCCATGCCCTCCTCTCCTTCCCGTGTCTTCCTGGAATACAGCAACCAGGTCTGGCATTCTGGCGGAGTGGGATATAGGGAGGAAGTAGAGAAGAGACCAAGCTGTTTGGAAAAATGGCAAGCAACTGGTCTCAGGATGCAAGTTCCAGAGGGTGGATCCCCAAATCTCTAGTGGTTGCGGGTCCAAGTTTCCTAGTTCAGGCAGACAGAACATTTGCCAAAATGAATGCCAACTAATTGGGAGATTCTTGGAATTGCTTTAGCTGGACTGGAGTCCCCAACCGCCTATAGGATCCAGGATCATCATCATCAAAATGGAAGAGAGAAACCAATCACCAGAGGGACCAAGATGAATTTGGAAGCCCCACTCCTAGAACCAGCTATCCAAACTCATCCAGTCATTTCATTAGTCTTGTGTTGAAGTGATCCTACATTTTATTCAATTCAAATTTTGGATCCTGTTTATCATGTTATAGCAGGGTTTTGCTGTACCTAGCAAGTGCTTACCAAAGGAAATATAAATTTTAGGAAATATATAAATTTCAGGAAAAATAAGTGATAAGTGTCAATAGAAAGGGAAATAATAGACTTTATAGTATTTGAAGAGTAGGTCGGATTATCACAGGGGTCCATGACAGATTAGAAAAAACAAGGTTAATGATCTCTACAAGTGATTAGGGGAAGGGAGAAAGTTTAATAGTCATCTAAAATGCTTAGCTTTTATGGTAGAGGCTAGAAGCTTACACATGATGGAATCAGAGAGACTGAACTCTGTTGGAAGCAAGGTAGCTTCTTTAGGGTCACTCTCATGTAGTTATCTTCTCAGTTCTGTAGGAAAGTGTTCATATTGTTTTATTTTGGGTCCAATTCTAGTTTTCCTACAGAACATGTTCTAATAAAATTTTATGGTATCATTTGCATTTTGCTTTTTTGAGAGGCTAGCTATTCCTTGATACGCAGGAATATCATTGTGTAATTTATGTATGGGACACAAACAATTTTGTGTGTGTATATATGTATATATATTTTGTGTGTGTGTATAATTTTAGTAACTACATTCATTAAAGTTTATTACTTTGGGGTTCTGTAAATTTTTATACACTCTTTTAACTTAACTTTTTTCTTTTTGTATTAGGAGAAATGATTTTCTACTTGGAATTAAAAAAATGAAATTTAAGGACAATATTTTGGGTAGAAATGTGACTAAACCTGTAAAAAAGTTCACAGCTGTACTAATGGAGATTGGAAGAGTAAGTTTCATATGAGTTTTGAATTTTAATGAAATGAAGAGTTTCATGTACCTAGATGATTGCTGCATTTTAATTTATTATATTATGAAACAGAAGGAAATACCAACAAGCATAATTTTATAATTATACAATACATTATAATTTTAAGTTATATGAATATTTTTATAATCATTTTTTAATCCACAGGGAAAATTTATTATTTTTGATAATAATTTTAATTGAGGGGTATAAAGAAGCCACTGTATTTTAATGTCAAGAGATAAGCATTAGGGTATGAGTAACCTATAGTATTGTGTTGAGAGTTTAATTTTAGTTTGTAACATTTTGTTTTCTCCTGTATTAAGGCTACAGAAGTACAAAGAAGAAAAAATAAAAACAAGGAAAGTCTAAGAGAATTTTTTTCCAAAAATCCATGTATTTCTGAAATGACGGAACATGAAAGGTATTAATTGATTATTTAGTTATTTCAAGAAACATTTACTTGAAGGTTTCTCTGTGTTGGGTGTTATTTTAAGCACTACAGATACACTGGTAGGCTAGACAGATAAGATCACTGCCCTCAAGGATCTTACATGCTAATGAAAGAAGCATAGCAAACAAGTAAACATATACATAAGACAATTGATAATTTTCATAAATTTTATAAAATAAATAAACAAGATGATTTGCTATTGAGTAATTAGCCGGGGGTGGATGTGGTGGCAGCAGTAGTTTAGGTAGGGTGGGGACCAAATTGGTTAATTATTTTTGATTATTAGTGGACCTAATGTTCTTGTTCATAAAACTTAAACCATTAAACTTATCATGGTAAAATGTTTAGCTTCTATTTTTATGAGTATGCATTTGTGATTCTTATACATTCTTTATATATCTTACCTTTGCTATATAATGTCTTTCTTTACCTGTTTAGTAATTTTGATCTTAATCTGCCACATGTAGATATGATTCTTTTTGTTAGCATTCACCTACCGTCTGCTTGATTATTCCTTTACTTTTTAAATTTAAATCATGACATTTTTTAGATGGGTTTAGAAAATAATATAATAGATGAACATGTACCAAGTATGTAAGCTTACAATATAAAATTTTTCAAACATGGTTGAAATATCCTCTTGTATCCCAGAGTAATTTATCATGCTTATGAGTGACTTCATACTTCAGTTCTATATGTGTATGCCCATAAATAATATATTTCATTATTTTCTCTGCCAGTTTGTTCTTTTTCATCAATATTGTTTCTGAGATTTTTTTTTCATGTTAATTATAAATAAGTTTAGTTATTCATTTTATTTCTGTATAGTATTCCATTGTATGAATAAATCAACTTTATTCAGTCTCCTGCAAATGGTCATTTAAATTGTTTTCAACTTTTCACTATTATGAACAGTACTACAGAGGACATTCTTGTACATATCTCCATATACACCTGAGAGAATTTCTGGTATAAATACATAGGAGTGCAGTTTCTAAGATATGAACACATTTCTTTTTTATATATATTACTGGATATTACTAAGTTCCTCCTAAATTTTCATCAGTGGTGTGTCAATTTTTTCATTATTCATCACCTTCACTGACACTTGATACTATTATCAAATTTTCAAATATTTGCAGAACCATGGGTTGTGAAGTTTTGATTACTGATGAGGTTAGGCATCTTTTCATATTTTTAATAGACCCTCGGGTTTTTCTCTTCTTAAGTCTGCTTGTTTAGATCCTTGCGCATTTAAAAACTTCTGTTTTCTTTTTATTTATTTTTAGAATTTTAGACACTAATACTTTTCCCACTTTATGGTTCATGTATTTACATTTTGAAGGTTTGTTTCTTTAAATTAAAGGTTATAATTGTGAATGGAATCAAATGTAACATTCCCCTTTATTGTTTTCAAAATTCTTCTCTAACCCAAGGTAGTAAAGGTATTTTCTTAGCAAATTTAAATTTTTGATTTTCACACTTAAGAATTTTATCTAACTGTAATTTATTTTTGTGAATGGTGAGAGGAAGAGTCCTCCTCCCCATCTGTGTATCTTTCATTATAGGTACCCCATTAGTGAACCTCATTTAGTGAGTAGTCTAGTCTGTGATCACTGGTTACTATTGTCATTAAGTTTTCACATATGTATTATAGGTTTTGGATCTCTTTTCTGTTCTATTAGTCTATGTATCTATTCCTGAGTCGATATCACACCATCATGCGTATTGTAGTTTTATTTATTTATTTATTTATTTATTTATTTATTTATTATATTTATTTATTTATTTATTTTTGACAGAGACAGAGAGAGAGAGAGAGAGAGAGAGAGAGAAAGAAAGAAAGGGAGAGAGAGAGAACGAGAACGAGAACCGAACTAGGGGAGCTCCCAGCTCAGCACACGGTTCCGCACGGGCCGGAGCCCGGACTCGATCCCCGGTCCCCGGCGCTGCAAAGTGAGCGCTTAACCCACTGAGCCATCCCGGCTTCCCCTGTAGTTTTAAATTAAGTCTTTTTGTCTGATAAAGCAAGCTTTTCCAGGGTGTTTCTTCCCTTCATTTGTCTGAACTCTTGCATAGTCTTCCACAAAATAGTTTTAAAAAGCTTGCCAAGTAATAAAAACAAAAAACAAAAATCAAAAAGCAAAAACTTGTGATTTGGATAGAAATAGAATTGAATATATCGATTGGTTTGAGAAGATTTTTTTTTTATTTACAATATTGAATTTTTCTATAGGGTACTACATACTTAGGTCTTATTTAATGCCTTTTAATAAATTTTTAGGATCTTCCCCATAAAGGTGTTATGTATCTTTTGTTAGCTGTATCAAAGAAGTGCTTGTTTGTGTTAGTGTAAATAGTATTTTAAAATTACATTCTGAATGCTTCTGTTCTTTTGTGTAAGAATATAATTGATTTATAAAAAACTTATTTTCTATACAACTTGATAATTTATTCATGGATACAGGTTTTCTGTGTGGAGAGTCATATTGTGAAGGGATAATGAAAGTTTTCTTATTGCTTTCTAATATTCAAGTCTCTTATTTCCTTTTCTTGTCTAACTTACAGGTTAGAACCCAAAGTTTAATCTTGAATAGAATTTGTGATTGTGGACATCCTTGTTACAATATGCATTTTAAAAACCTTTTTATTTTCATTTTTTTATTGTTAAACTTATTGGGGTGACATTGGTTAGTAAAAATTACATAGGTCCCAGGTGTACAATTCTCTAGTACATTGTCTGTGTGTTGTGTTATCAGATAATTGTACATTCATATGCAGTTACAAGAAAAAATACAGAGAGATCCTACATACCCTTCACCCAGTTTCTCTTGGCTGTATAGTACAGTAGCACAACCAGGAAATTGACATTGATACAATCCATCTACCTTATTGAGAGTACAGCAATTTCACATGCACACGTGTGTGTATTTAGTTTCATGCAATTTTATCACATTTGTAGACTTGTGTGACCATCACCATGGTCAAGATACAGAACACTTTAACATAAAGATCTATGCTACCTTTTTTTATAATTACAGCCATCTCCCTTCTTATCCCCTTCCCAACCTCTGGCAACTACTGATTTGTTCTCCATCTCTATAATTTTGCCATTTCAAGAATGTTATTATATAAAAATGGAATCATACAATATGAAACTTTCTGAGATTGGCTTTTTCCCCCCAGTCAGCTTAATTCCTTTAGATCCACTCTAGTTGTATGAATAACTAGTTCACTAATTACTGCTTAGAAGTATTGTGTGGTATGAATGAACCACAGTGTGTTTAACCATTTCCCCACTGAAGGATATTTGGATTGTTTCCAGTTATGACTATTAGAAATAATGAAAATATTAATATTCATGTACAGGTTTTTGTGTGGGCATTAATATTAATTTCTCTGGGGTAAAATGCCCAAGAGTGTAATTGCTAAGTTGTATGGTAAGTGTATGCTTAATTTTGTAAGAAATCCCATACTCTTTTCAGAGCATCTGTATCTTTTTATATTCCTACCAGCAGCATACAAGTAATCCAGTTTCCCTACATGCTTGCCAGCATTTAGCATTGTCACTGTTTTTCTATTTTAGTCAATAAAATACATATTAGTAATATTTTGTGGCTTTAATTTGCGTTTCTCTTATGCCTAATATTGAACATCAGATAGAATGGCACTGACCAGTGGGATAGCAACATTGTCAACATTCAAAAGAATTGATAGAAGTATTTTGAAGAAATGAAGTCCATACCATATAAACAACTATGTAATGATAGAAATAGTTGGATTCCTTTGAGATTTTGATAGGAATTATTTTAAACAAATTGAATATATGTTATACTTAAAAGCTGAACTGTTAGTTAAATTTTGAAATATTAGTATTTTTTCAGAGCATATTAAATATAGATTTTGTGATGTTATTTCATTTATCATTGACTATTGTTTTATTTCTTTCCACAGTCTAGCTAATGCTAGAAAAGTTTTGGTCCATTGTTTTTTTTCCTTAAGGAACCACACAGAGGAATGATTTTCTTGCTTAATATTGAAGTTCGTTGATGAATGTGAACAATCATGTTATAATTTAGTTGTCTAATCTCAGTGGCCACTTGGTTATGGAAAACAAAAGCTGTTTGGTTTGAGCTTAGGATATAGATACCAGAGGGAACTGGAGGAAATACGTAGTGGCTTTGTCCCTAGTATTTATTCTTGTGCCTCCTTTATTGCCCAATTTCACATTTTCAGCATTAAGTAAAAGATAATAAGCCGGAAACAGTTGCATAAGGGCAGTCAAGTGACTTCTTGATAGATTATGTACAAATTAGAATCATTTCTCTTTAAATATCTGAAAGCTTGTATAATATCAAAACTTCTTTCTCCCTTGGCAGAAATAAGAGAACTGATGTTAGAAAAATAGCACACCGATTCCTGATGGATAATGTGAATCCTCTAATACTTAGTTATGTTAAAAGGAAGAGATTCCATCAAGCGTGTCTTGAAGAGATGCCCTGGAAAGTTCAGATGAATCTGTATCTGGCAAGCACACACTTCAACCTACTTTTAATAAAGTTAGTGGGCTGTCCAAAAATGAAATTTTGCCCTGTATATACAATGGTCAGGTATGGTATAATATCAATGAATAATACTTTTAAAACATCATGAGCATGGATTGTATTTGTATATTCACGGCTCCATGTTGATAATAGGCTAAAGAAGTTTAGTCTTCTGTCTTTTCTGGCCATTGATATATTTCTTAATTTCTTATTTTAGAATCTTTCTTAAACAGGTGATGAACATAAGTGCTTATGAAGTACTAATTTTCATATAGCTTGGCTATGTTTCTCAAATAGCTTTCAGTAAGAGGAGAAAGTATAATTTTAAGAGAAATTTAATATTTATTGTTCAATAACTAGATATTAGGCAAATCTCTATTTCATTTAGAGATATTTTAAGCCTCTATAAACACATATTTTAAGCCTCTGTAAACATATATTTTTTCATAAGATATAAACTTTTTATTAATTTAAAAGACATTTTTGAGCTCTATTGCATGTCTTTGGCTAAAGTGTTATGGAGATAAAAATGGAAGATGAATACATAAATAGATTACTATATAGCCATTAAAAAGGTGATGTAGAATCTTTCACTAGAAAAATACTTGTTGAGTGCCTATTAGATACAAGGTACCAAGAGAGGTGCAATGGGCATACAAAGATGAGCAGGATATACAAGTTAGATTCTGGTAGATTAGATCACAGTTGTTCATGAGTAATTGTAGATAATGGTATCATAGACTCTTACAGTCTTTATTCTTGGGAAGAAAGCTTTACTCTGGCTGAGACTAATAGGAAAGGTTGTAAGGGGAGGGGCCATTTGACTTGGGTCTTGCTAGATATGCAAGATTTAAAAATGTATGGACAGAAAAATCAACATTTCAGTTAGGAACATGAGTAAGAGCCAAGGAAGGAAACACAAATGAGAACCTCAAATGGTCCAATTGGGAGCTAGGGTATATGAAAGAAAGTGGTATGAAATAATTGGAAAAGTTGGTCAGATCATGTTGTCTTCGCTGTTTTTTAAATTTGAACTTAATTTATATACAGTGGGAGGTTCCTAAGGATTTTTGAGCAGGGCTATGATAAGAAATTTCTCCTGGCAGCAATATACCAAATGGATTGGAGAAAGGAAAGACTGGTGACAGGGATATCAATGAAGAGGGTTTGCATTTAAGAAGCTGCTAGAGAAGAGATGTGAAAGGGATTAAGAAGTACAATTTGCCAGGTATAAAAATAGTCATGGGAATGGAAAGTACAACATAGGGAATATAGTCAATAATGTAAGAACTATGTGTGGTGTCAGATGGGTACTAGACTTACTGGCACGATCACTTTGTAAGGCATATAAATGTCTAACCACTATGTTGTCCACTTGAAGCTAATATAATATTGTATTAAACATGAAATGACACAGTAAAAATAATAAGGTAGACTTCATAAAGGTCAAATATTTGCTTTTCTAAAAAAAAGAGGAAAAAGGCCGTTAGATTGTTTGATCAACAAAGAAGGGTTTGACCAAGTGACCTATTCGGATGACCATGATAGAGAAAACAGTTCAGATCAGGTGGGCTTCCTTACTGTCTTCTGAATGCTGTGAATCTTTTCTGAACTTCCATTCAGACGTGTCCATTCATGCATGATTACTTGGCAGCACAATAATTAGACAGTGATCAGTTTTGTCTCAGGGTAACTTGGTGCTAAATTCAGTTTTATTAAAACCATTAGTGTATACTACATGTGCATGTATGTATCTATGTACTATTTTTATTTTTGTTGGAAGATTGTTTGTTGCTTAGAACTAATTTTTAAAAATAAACATTGATTATGGACACATTGGTGTACAATGTAGGCATCAACATTGAGTTGTGTTCAAATCAGGTGGTGTTTAAGTTGATATAGATTATTGTTTCAGAGCTCTTAGAGTGAGCATAGATCTTCCATTCTCATTTTTAAGGTCACTTTCAGTGAAATAGATATTGATGTTAAAATTTCTAAGAACAAAGTTACATTGCATAACTTTAAAACTTGATGGAAAGTTGTCTGGCTTTAGTAAATGCCCAAATAAGTTATGATCCAAAATTTGGGAGCACTAACTCACAAGCATTAAAAAAATTAAACTAGGTTTTATTTGACAGATTTAATTCAATTTTGCTTATATAGTTTTTTAATGAGATTTTTCCCCCTTGCAGTTTCCGATCTTGTGATCCTAATATGTTCTCACTATATAATTCAGGAACAGTATTACCGACAGGAAAAATGACTCTAGAAAACTATAAAGTGATGCTTGATTTTATTCATACAGCTAAAAAAAGAAAGGCCAACTTACCATCAGGTAAAGTAAATATTTTATATACTCACTATCGAATTGTCTCAGGTTTTTATTCACTAATGCAACACACACACATACACACACCTGACAGACATACAGAGGTACACACACCATTTTCCAGTGACCCAGGATTTAGTTGAGTTGTGATGTTTTGTTGGGAGATTCAGATTTTCTCTACTTATTAAAATTTCTATTTTTATGGTATATACAGGTATATATGAAAATATCTATTTTGTATTCTGACCTAAAATATTTGGTTGTCTAGCAAATATAATGATCTTTTAGAAATATTGTTAGCCTCCAGTGGTTTGGTGAAGACTTGCTATCAGGTATTATGTTTTAGTAGAAGTAAGTTTCAAAACAAATTTCATCAAACATTCTGACACAAGGAGGCATGAAAATGGTCATGTAGCTATTTTACTGTTCTTATTTTGTAGTTAGGGCAGTCTACTTTTGCTTTATAATCTCCAACTAGCACCTTCCGTGAAAGCTTGCTCCAAGATGAATGTAAGATGAATTCTGATGGCAGAAATAGTGTTATTTGTTATCTGGTCAGATAATAGGGAAGTCTGTGAGGTAGAGAGATGCAGGTGAACAGGGCTCTCAGTCTGCACTGATTACACTATTTCCAAACAATCACCACATATTTCACAAATAAAAATTTATTTCTAATATCTTTATGCTATTACAAGCCCTCTTATGTAGATTTTTAAAAATATTTATATTACTGTTTGAGAGAAGGAGAGAGAGAGAGAGGAGGAGGAGGAGGAGGAGGAGGAGGAGGAAGAGGAGGAGGAGGAGGGAAGGCCCAGAGTAGCCTCCATGGTTGTATATCACTAGTTATGAAATGGTTTCATTCCACATGGGTGGATGTGGGGCCACTTAGGGTACAAACTGAACTGGGGCCTCCACAAAGGAGGCGAAAGCCTTTGCTGCTGAGCCATTCTGGTGGTTACCAGTTGCACCGCAGTTCAGCATATAGGGTTACATGGGCCAAGGCTGGGCATTGAACCCCAGACCTCCTAATTATGAGGCAGGCTCTCAACTGATGAGCGATCCCTGCATCCCACTTCTTTATGTAGATTTTTAAAAAAGATTTTTTTATTGTTTTTTGACAGAGAGAGAGAAAGACAGAGAGAGACAGAGAGAAAGGGGAGGGCCCAGAGCAGTCTCCATAGTTGACAGCATTAGTTTTCCATATAGTTTCACTCCACAGGTGGGCATGGGGCTGTGCAGGGCAGGAACTGGGCCAGGAGCCTCCCACATAGGCCCTGGAAAGAACTGAACTGAGGGCACACCCCAGTTCAGCATGTGGGTCCGCCTGGGCCAGAGCCGGGATTCGATCCTTGGGCTCTGGGGCTGCAAAGTGAGCGCTTAACCCACTGAGCCATCCCAGCTTCCCCTTTATGTAGATTTTTAATCCTGGTATTTTAAGTGCTGTGTTACTTAGTGCTAATCAGGATACCTTATATGCTGGTTAACTGCCCAGGTGTGTTGATTGTATTTGAGGTACTTTACATGTTGATTTCTTCTTGGGTATAGATTAAGTTTAACGGGTACTATGGATATTAACATACTTGAGATTTACTGTTTAATGCAGTGTTCTAAGAGAAGGTTTGTGCAGGAGAAATTCTCTGTTTTTATATTACACCAGCAGGAGAATGAGTGGCCAGGGTTGCTGCATGCCTTACTCTGGGGGATGCTACGCTCCTAGTGTATGTGTCCTGGGAATGGCTTGTTTGGGAGGAAATTAAGGAACAGTGTGATCCTGTCATTGTTCCCTTAAAGACATGACATTCCTAATTCTGCTTTGTTCCTTTGGCCATCACCCTTGCTTGGAATGTCATTGTCCATAGTTTTCCAGCATAGCTAAATCATGATCACCCTTTAAGACCTAATCTAAGTGCTTCCTTCTCTAGAAACTTCCAAGTTCATTGTGTTAATAATAATCCTGTTCTTTCTTCAAACTTATAAGCAATTGTTATCTGAATTACTCATCTGATGTTTATCACCTACTCTGTTTTCTGGAACTTAACTGTGCTTTCATTAACATTGTACTTTATATTTATACTGTAGATCCTGAAGAATTATTGGAATTTACTAATTCCAAAATGAATGATGACAATGTTTCCAAGACACAAAGAGTTTGTGACCCAGACTCTCGATCAGATCTTATGGCTAAAGAAAAGGATCGATCACATTTGGGTCTGCTGGATCATTTCATGAAAATCTTTTTACATTGCAGGAGAGCAATGGTAAGGTGGTCTTTCTTATTTGCTAGTGTATTAGACACAAATCTCAGCCCATAAATTCAGAGTAATTGAATATTACTCTGAATATTTGAAATTGAATATTACTCTGTGATATATTGCCTTTATTTGCTTACTATCTGTAATTTTAGTTTCAATTTTGAGACTAAATTTGCAGGCCTTTGTGTCAATCATTTCTGAGGTTTTCCTGCCATGGTACTGAAGTCTTACCTGTTGTTAAGTTGTCAGGGAGAGGGATGAGCTTCTTTAGTCATCAGTTATTCAGCCATCCAGAGATGAGATGGCCTTTGTCCCTGTCTAACATAGTTTCTGGGGATATGAGGTGGGACTCAAGAAAACCAGAATTTCTTTATAAAAAATTGTGTATTTATCCTTACATATTTAAACTTTAGTCACCCTTAAAGTATTCTCCATTAGATGCAATACACCTATTGAGACAGTTTTTCCACTGCTCAAAGCATTTTGAACTCCTTAATATTGATGTCTTTTAATGCTTCTGTTGTGTGTTTTTTTTTTCTCACCTCTTTCACATCAGCAAAACATTTCCCTTTGGGGACTTTTTTTAATCCAGGGAAACAAAAAGAATTGATCAGGGCAAGACTGGGTGAATAGGGAGGGTGTAGCACACAGGCATGCCGTTTTTGGTCAAAAGCTTCTGAATACCCAGTGCAGTTTGGGCAGGTGTGTTGTCACAGTGGAAGAACCAGTCATCTGTTTGCCACAACATGGGACATTTTTTTCACAAATTGTGACATAACCTTCTCAAAACCTCCAAATAAAAAATTCTGATTTACCATTTGACCTGGAGGTACAAATTCTGACTGTACAATCCCTGTCACATCAAAGAAAGATCATTGTGGGGTTTTTTTTGGGGGGGGGAAGGGGCCCCCCTTTTGCTGATTTCTTGCCACATGGGACATGGTATTCTCTGGTAACACCAGGGGTTCCTCTCTGAAGTTCTTCTTCCTCTTGGGGTACCACAAACCACCTTTTTCCTGTTAGCACCACAGAGTTTTTCTGGACCATAGGAAAGATTTGCTTCTGCCCCTTGACCTTCTGCTTCTATAGGCCACTTCTCTCAAATGCTTTTCTCTAATATTATATGATAGATTATTAAACTCAGAATTGGAATCTTTAGCTACAAAGAAATTAGTTTCATTTTTCTGTTAGGAGAGAGGGGGGATATACTTCAACCCTCTCAAGAGGTGAGAGGAAATCTACCCTTTCTAGACAAAGGTGAAGTAACCCACATCGATAATAGAATAATAGTGCTACTTATTTCATAGGAGTTATTATTGGAATGAACTAAGATGATGTAAATAAAGGTCTTTCCACAGTACCAAGCACATATAAGTGACACATCACTAAAGGTGTTAATTACTTTTATTATCGACATAATAATATTTGAGAAAGATGAAGTCTTTCAGAGATCTGTAACTTTGGAACTTCTGGATGTTGTGTTTGTCTTAGGTTCTTGCTCATCGTGGTGGCTTCTGGACTCTGCTTCAGAATTGTTGTCGGGCCCTTTGGAACTTTACTCAGGAGCTACAAATACTTCTTAAGCAAGCAGTGGATCTGTGTAAAATATTTCCTATTAGTCAGGATGCTTTCCTCTGTACCTCTGTGTTGCCATTCTATTTGGGAGCAGAATTACTCATTGACATGTTAATAGAACTACAAAATACCAATTCTATTAAGGTAAGGGTATTGGGTAATTATTTTTATTGTATTCAATTAACAAATATTTTTGTACTATGCCACTTGGTATAAGTGGAAATTAATTTTATTTTTTGAGTTCTTATTTGGTTTGTCTATATTTTGCTTGCTTCTCATTATGATTTGGTTCACTGTACGTAACTTGCATTGATGTTAATTACAAATATCTTAGCCTACAAATTCAATTTCTTAAAGGAAACAGTAAGTAACATTTACTGAGCTCCAGCTTCTATATAAAGTACCGTAACCTAATGCATTTAATTCTTCTAGCAATCTTTTGACAGAGAAAGTAATGGACCTCAAGAGAGATCATATAGCTGTTGGTTGATCTTTATTTCACTGCTTTATGTGTCCTGGTAGAATTTGTAGCCATTCAGAATCTTTCACTGTGGCTTAAAGGATAAAAATAAAATTAAAAAATTTGAACTTGATATATTATCCTAAATATATTGAAAATCAATTACCATATAAACATATTGAGTCATGGGTAATTTCTAGATGTAAAGTATATGGCAACAGTATCACAAAAGAGTTGGGGGTATGGGAAAGCTGGATGGCTCAGCGGGTTAAGCGCTCGCTTTGAAGCCCCGAGGACCGAGGATCAAATCCCGGCTCCGGCCCAGGCGGACCCACATGCTGAACTGGGGTGTGCTTCCCGAATGCGGTGAGACCCCCAGTTCAGTGCAAAAAATAAAATAAAATAAAATAAAATAAAAAAATAAATAAAAAAGTGGGGGTAAATAAAATTAAACTGTCATAAGTATTTATACTTCATATAGATATAAAGTGGTATAATATTAACTTGAAGTAGAATGTGATAAACTAAGGATACATTTAATAATCCAACATGGTAAAATGGAAGACTAAATAATAGTTAACTAAAGAAGGCAGGAAAAAAGAAAAGGGAACAAACGCATATGGGACAAATGGAAACAAATAGCAAATACTAAATCTAGCCCAATTATATCAATAACTATATTAAATATAAATGGATTAAATACCTCAATGAAAAGGCAGCGATTATCTAAATGAATTAAAATGAAAGACACCTACACTTGTTCATAAGAAATGTACTCTGAATATAAAGAAACAGATAGATTGGAAATAAAACCGTGGAAAGAGATATACCATAAAAAAATAAGCATAAAAAAGCTGGTGAGGCTATATTAATATTAGATAAAATATTCTTCCAACATACTAATCATAAGTATATGCACCTAATAGCAGGGATTCAGAATACACTTTGGACACCCATAACTTGGAACACAACAGTTACGTAGTAACTCTTTAGCTTAGGTAAAAAAGGTCTTCTAGAAGATTACCTTCTCCATAGATTGGACGTCTGCATGTAGGAATTGGACGTATTATTCAACAAACGGATGAATGTGACCAATATAATAGGAAAGCTTAATCATTTGTATATACTAAAGCCTTTTTTCTCTCAAAATTTTGCCTTGTTGGTTGAATATTTTCACTTAAATAGATAGTGACTATGTTCAAAAAGTATAGACCTCAGTCTGTGCTAATATGGTAATGACTAGCCACATGTGGCTATTTAAATTTAAGCTTATATTAACTAAAATGAGATAAAATAAAAAATCCAGTTACACTAGTCATGCTTCAATAGCTCAGTATCCACATGTGCTTAGTGGCTACTGTGTTGAATAGCACAGATGTAGCACATTTATATCTTCTGAGAAGTTCTGTTGCATAGCATTGTTAAGTTTTGATTTGCATTATAAAAATATTTAAACATTTTTTCTATTCAGTTATTTTCATATTGTATTTTTATATATCACATTCAGTTTTCAGAAAAAAAAGGTGTAGTAAAATCTGAAATTACAAAAATTTTTTTCAATGTGCCGCTTGCAGATTATTGAAGAAAAAGGAGAGTTCAATGTTCCAAGTTGCTATGGAAACATTAAAAATGATAATGGTGGTTCTAGTCTTACTTTTGAGCATCCTTTGGATGATGTAAATGTGGTTGATTTGAAATGGATCCATGACTTTGTATTAAAATCTCTGGAACTTTTATATCAAGTAGAAAAGTGGGAAACACTAGTATCACTTGCCATTCAGTTCAATACAATTTCACAGTAAGTACTGCTGTGAGGGCAATTAGAAGTGACAGACTTCATTGAAAAACAAAAATGTTAACTAATGTTGCTTTCTAATGTATTTACCCCCCTATCTAGTGAGAGATATACAGAGCAAGTGACACCACTCCTGGTGTATGCACAACGCCAGCTTCTTCTAAGAATATCCAAGTTCAAGGGTCCAGATCTTACCCAACAACCTTGTGTAAGATACGAGGCTGAATATAAAGAGAAGGTAAGTTTGACTCTATTATTCACAGTCGTGATTTCTTATGAGTACTTGTGTAAAATACAAAGATTTAGGAATTGGATAAATGTTATTATTTTCCTGGAGACATATATCATTTGAATCAACAAACATTATTGAGAGCCTGTTAATGTGTCAGTATTTTCCAGAAACAGGGTAAAGTACAGTAAGTCCATGTACACAAGAGATTTATCAGGGCTGATTTATCCATTAGGCACAGCAAGGACAGTGTCTAGAGTTGTAATTCTTTTTGCACGTTTTAATTTATTTGAAAACAAGAAAACAGTAACTTTTAGGTCAAAGAAAATATTTTGCATTTTCTTATTAATATGTTTATATTTATACCAAAACATTCATGAAGTATAATTTTAATATATTAAAAAAAATTTTTATTAAATCTTTCAGGGTGATGTTGGTTAGCAAAATTATATAGATTTTAAGTGTGTAATTTCATAATACATTGTCTATATATTGCATTGTGTGCTTACCACCCAGAGTCTGTTCTCCTTTTGTCACTATGTATTTGAATTTTTAATGTCTTTATGGAGGACAAGTTGACCCAAAAGGCAAAAATGCCTAGGCCCATGGAAGTAATGGTTGAGCTTTGAGTTAGGTAGAGGAAGGACATAAGTAAATTCTTTCAGTTGTTAATATAATAAGTATGTATTGGCCACGTATTGTGAGAGCCATTATATTCAGTTGTATCATCCATATGCTGCCCAGGGGCCCCTGACATATGTGGGGGCTGAAATTCAGTACCTGCCCATACACCAGTCTGTGTTCTCACGGTGTTGCAGCCACCCAACAAGGACTCCATTTTCTTCTGACAAAGGTTGGCCTTTGCATAGTCTTGCCTCCTGCATAGTCCATGTAGAGAGAATACAGTCTGAATTCTTGCTTTATGGAGTTTAATTTAGGAGGCATGAAGGTAGGGTCAGGTAATAAACATATAAACAGATATGAAAAGATGTACAATCATTGGAAGGTCTTTGAAGAAAACAAAATAGGTCAATGGATTAGAAATAGGCTGGGTTGAGAGGTGGAAACTATAGCAAGTGTGATCAGAAAGGCCTCTTGGAGATGGGAAGATTTGATGAGAAGGCACAAGCCAGGCAGTGAGAATGAGTATTCCAGCCCAAGGGGAGAAGGACCAAGGCCCTGAGATGGAATAGAAAGAAGGCCCGAATGGTGGGAGTGGTGCAGACAGGGTAAAACGAGGGGGCCGCTCCACATAACTTAATCCGCTGTGATCTCCAGTGGCTCATCTTCTATTACTCCCCAACAGGTTTCTGTTCTTTTTAAGCCATTTCTGCCTCCAAGGTCTTTGCCTTTGCTGTTCTCTTGCCTGGAATATTCCTCCCCCAAATATCTCCATTGACTTTTTCCCTTGCTTTTTCCTACTCTTTGCTAAATTTCACATCCTGTATGAAGACTTTCTTTAAATCCTTCTTAAAATTTTGTGCCTGTTTGTTCTATTTCTCTCTATAGCATTTATAACTCTTTAATATACTTTATAACATTCTTCTCTATTTTGTTTATTGTCTTTCTTCTTCCATAACAATAGGAATTTTTGTTTACTTTGTTCTTTGCTATGTGGTCTAAGGTGACCAGATTTTAACATTGGTAAAGCGGGACACCATTGACCGGCGGGGAGGGGGTTCTTGATGAAAAATTTGGTCTACCTCCCGCCGTTCCCTAGCTTGTCGTGCATTCTTTCCAAAAATCGGGACATTTTAAAAATGCCGCGGGACGCGAGACAAATTGTTAAAAATTGGGACTGTCCCACCAAAAGCGGGACATCTGGTCACCCTACAGTATATCATCTTTGAGCTTGAAGCTATTCCTGGCACATAATAGGTGTTCAAAAAAATTGAATGAAGTTGGAGAGGTGGAAAGGATTAGGTCTAGTAGGTCCTTATTAGGCTGTGGGAAGGAATTTGCATTTTATTAGACTGTGTGTAGATCTCATTGTAGAAATACCTACAAGGGACAATTAAGAAGCAGCATCTACATCAGACTAGGGTTCCCGGAGGGGGCAGTATTTGCGCAATAGCTTAGTGGGAGTGGAGCAACAAAGGATCTTAGACCTTTTAACAGAATTTTCTTCTGTTTAAAAATGTTCCATTTTCAGATATTTTACAATTCTAGCGCTCAAGTTCCTGATAGAAAATAAATTTTAAAAATACTACAGGGGAAATTCTGAAAACTTCACCAGGGAAATTTAAGTTGCATTAATTATGAGTAGGGTAGAAAAGTCTGCCTTTGGAAAAGCAGCCTATATTTTCAATATGTTTCAACTTACATAATGGGAAATATATTTAGACCAATAAATTTATGGAATATCAGAAAATTATATTCTAATTGCTCTACATAATTTGCCTAATGCTCTCCCAGCTGTGCTGTACAAAATCTGAAAAATTATATAGCTACGTTTTTCCTAAAAGTTCTCATGATTGAATGCTACTCTGCTAGCTTTTACTTGTAGCATCCTCTTGAATCTCTCTTTTTTTTTGACAAATGAATAATAAGATAAACATTTTAATCACGACACCGTGGAAACCCTCAATAAACATTTTAAATAAGCTAGCTGTGGGGCTATAAATACCGAAGTTATATTTGTTTTCATCTTTCCCTTTTAAGATAACCTGCCGCAATTTTATTGGGAAACAGCTCAAGATTAATCCTCCAACCAATAAACGGACAGATCCAGGAAATGACACAGATCCCCCAGGAAGGATTATTCCTTCAGGTCAGAACCAAGTTTAGCATGAAGCTCTTTCAAAGCAAGGTGTTGCTGTTGTTTCTTTTGTGTCAAATTTTCCACAATTACAATGTTTGCCAAATCTCTTTTGCAGGTTTATTTGATTGAAAATAATCCATTTGATATTTACCATCTTGTGTTGCTATAAATGTCACAAAGGGAATTAAAACACATTTTTTTCTTAGTTTAATATTTAAATGAAAGAAAGGAAAGGAATAAAAAATGAGAAATGAAATTGATGGGAAAAATAAAGATTTTCCATGTTTTTATCTCACTTGGGAGCTCTTCAAATTGACCTTTTGCTATTTTCTTTGTTCTATTTTGACTCCCATAATATTTTCCATTTTCATAATAATCAATATAGATTGTTCTTCTATTGGCTTTACCATGGTTAAATTATAGGTTGTTTAAGTAGAGCACGGGAAGGGATTTGGGAATGTCATGACTGCTTTTAGCCAATAAGCCCTCTCAAATATTTGGATGGTGCGGCATGTAGGAACGAGGCAATAGAATAAGATGAAAATGGACATAACAGCTTCTCTCAGTTGTACTTTTCATGTATCTCTGTTTCTGGTATAAGAAAGAAATTCAAATTTTCCTTTTGAAGTATTAGAATTATTTCATTTATATATATATATATATGAGCTGGGGGCACACTCCAGTTCAGCATATGGGTCCGCATGGGCTGGGGCCGGGATTCGATCCTCGGTCCCTGGTGCTGCAAAGTGAGTGCTTATCCCACTGAGCCATCCCGGCTTCCCCATCATTTATTTATCGATTGATTGACTTTATGTATGTATGTGTGTATGTGTGTAGAATACTTTCCCCTTATCCTTGGTGAATATGATCTAAGACTCCTGCAGTGGATGCCTGAAAATGCCATAGTACCAAGCCCTATATATACTATGTTACTTTTCCTATACATACATACCAATGATAAACTTTAATTTATGAATTTGGCATAGTAAGAGATTAACAATAACTAATAATAAAATATAACAATTATAACACATATCATGATAAAGTTATGTGAATGTGGTCTCTCTATCTCTCTGTGGTAACTGATTTGATAACTGAGATAACTACTAAGTGACTAATGAGCAGATAGTGTATACAGCATGGGATAATTCATGTCCTGGGCAAGAAGGAGCAGGATAGAGTGACATTTCATCATACTACCCAAAATGGCAAGTAATTTAGAATTTGTGATTTGATTATTCAGGAATTTTCCCTTTTAATATTTTTGGGTTGTGGTTGACTGTGGGTAACTGAAATCACAAAAAGTGAAACAGAAGATATGGGGAGAACTACTGTAATCATTTACTTATTTATTTATTGAGCCAGTCAGCAGCTTCAGTCATTCAACAAACATTTCCTGAGTATCTACTGTGTGTTAAGTACCATAGTAGGTACTGAGAATACAAACATGAATGAGACTAAAGATTTGTTATCTAGGAATTTATAGCCCATTGAAGGAGACCAATAAATAACTCAGGTATTACACTAAAAGGCTTCACTAATATAGGTTCTTGGAAACTGTGACATTAAGCAAAACGACATATAACAAAACCAATTTTACCAGAGGCTAATTGATATAAATAAGAGTTAAGTTCCTACAACATATATTTGGTCACAAAAAATTACCAAACTTCCAAATAAAGATTCAAATCATTTCTAATATTAAACATTGAAATAAATGGGAACTATACATACATGTGGGAATGCTTAGTAAAAACGAGATAATGATTTTTCAACCCACTTCTTCTAGTTCAGGTTTGGAGGTGGCTAGAGCTTCTTTCAGCAGCTCAGGGAGCAAGGTGGGCCCCCACCCGGGACAGGACGCCCTTCCACTTCACTCACACATGCACCCTCGTTCAGAGTGGGACAAGTTAGACTTGTCAACTAATTTGACATGCACATCTTTGGGACGTGGAAGGAAAATGGAGTATCAGAGAAAACCCACCCAGGCATGGGGAGAACAACAAACTCCACACAGACAATGGCCTGGGGCCAAGAATAGGTTTTCTGTTTTTTTTTCTCATCAACATTATAATGAAGCAACATTGAACAAAACAGCATTATTCAAGGACCTGCTGTAGTATGGAGTAATTAAATCTGTAATATTGTGACTACTGATTAGTCATTAACAGCCAGGATCACTTTTGAGAGGCTACCTTTAATTTATTGGGGCTAACATGAAAGGAAAAGGCAAAAACTGAGGTTGGAAAGGTTGGCAGGAGTTAGATAATAAAGGGTTTTAGAATACAGAGATTCAGATTTATCTGGATTGCAGAGGGGATGTAGGTAAAAGGATTTAAAGAAGGAAAGTGGAACGATTGCATTTGTGTTCTTGAAAGAGCCTTTGGTGGCAGCACAGGGAATCAATGGAGGGGAGACCACAGGAAGTAGGAGAACGGCTGCTCCTGACTTGTGTTATAGACGTGTTGAGGCCCTGGGCTTAGACGGTGAGACTAGAGGAGAGGACAGATGAGAGAAAGGCTGAAGAAGTCCACAGGACGTCTTTCTGCTCTTGTTAGATAATGGGGATGAATGAGGAAGGGAGCAGTTCAAGTTGCTTTCGTTTCTGGCTTGGGTGGCCACGTGGATGTGATGTCTTCACTCTGCAGAAAAAATGAAGCGAAAGGTAGGTTAGAGGACAAAGTTACTTTGGAATTTCTGAGTTCAAGATGCCTGGATGATAGCGGAGTAGAACAATCCAGTATGTGGTTAGATAGACAAGTGAGGCACTTAGCAGAGATGTGTGTTTTAGTCATTAATATATTGGTAGTGGTTGAAATCAGGTGCTTGTATGAGGTCATCTGGGAAGAGTTATATGGAGTATAGATCTTAGGATGGCCTCAGTTTGGAAGCTGTCAGCCAAAATGGGCTAGGCTGTGTCAGTCAAATAGACTAGGCTGTATAGCAGTAACAAACAAACCCCAAACCTAATTGTGTTAACATAAGGGAAGTCTGTTTTTGGCCCATGCTACTGTGTTCAGTGAGGTTGGGTACTGAGCTGCTGCTCGTCCTGTGTTGATGGAATCTACGCATTGACACAAGCCTCCATGATTGTTTCTAAGGCAGGAAACAGAACATTAATGTTACCCCTAGGGACATTATACTTAGAGGCAGTAAATGGTTGAGAACATAGACTTTGAAGCCAGACTACATGTGCATGTATTATATGCTCTATGCTAAGGGCTTTATGTAGATTGTTTTATTTATTATAACAACCCCAATAAAGTAATTATTGTTATGCATTGGACATTAGGCACTCTTATATGTACTTTGTAAGTCCAGGCACACTTTGGAGAAACTGTGGGTTTGCTTGTAGATGACCAAGATAAAGCAAATATTGCAGTGAAGTGAGTTATATGAATGTTTTGGTTTCCCAGTGCATATAAAAGTAATGTTTACATTATACTGCAGTCTATTAAGTATATAATAATTTTATGTTTAAAAATGTACATGCCTTAATTTAAAAATACTTTATTGCTAAAAAATGCTATCATGAGCCTTCAGTGAGAAAAGGTCCCGATAGACTTGTTCAATGCAGGGTTGCCACAAACCTTCTATTATTAATCATAAAAATAGCAATATCTGCAAAGCACAATAAAGGAACATGCAATAAGATGAGGTATGCCTGTACTAGTTTACAACCTCTTCAGGAGGTAGGTTTGTTATTGTCTCCATTTTTCAAGCAGGGAAAAGACGATATTTTATAGTCTTCCATATTTTATAATTTTATATTAATGAGTTATGTATAACTCACATGCTGGGTCTTAATGCTGGTACTTGAAAGTGCCACATTTCACTTCTGCTGATATTTTATTGGCTAAAGTCACATGGCCACATTAACTTCGAAAAGGGTAGGGTACGCTGTACCCTGAGGATAAAGACATAGGATATGTAAGAAACTCTAATGACTGGCAGGGGAGCAGACAGGAAGTGCAGTGTCTGAAAGAGATTGGACGTGGCCTAGAAGGTGGGAGGTACAACGGATGAGAGTGGTATAAATTCAACCAGGCAAGAGGGACTGAGCAAGATGAAGTAGTCAGCAGTCATAGAGGTCACCTAAGGTGAGGACAGACTGTCTGTTGTATCTGGAAGGTCACTGGCACTGTGGCTATGCCACCCTCATCTTACAGCCTTGCTCTAACTGTTGCCCCTTCCTGAAATGGTCTTCCTCATCCAGATATCTAATAACCCCTTACCAACGTTAAATCTTCAAGTGCATCAAATTATTCTAAGGGTGAACCTCATTGGAATGGAACCTTGACCATTCTGTTTTAGACTGTGTCCTTCCTGCTTCTCTCAGTTTCCCTTACTCTGCTAAACGTTTTCTTTTTTTCTGAAGCACTTATCAGCCATCTCTCACATACTGTATACTTTAAGGTTTTTTTTTCTTGTATGTATTGATTACCAGTCTGTCTCTCCTGATACAGTGTAAGCTCTGTGAGGGCAAAGATCATTGTTCTGTTCATTGATGTAATCCAAATACCTTCATCAGTGCCTGATACATAGTAGGAATTCAATGTTTGTTTGTTGAATTAATGACTTTAGGTGTTTAACAAGAGTAGCTTCAAAGAAATAGTGGCGAGGGGAGTAGAGTATTTTAGTATAGGAGTGGTGGGCGGTGCTTGCAGAGTCACTGAATAGAGAATTGCTTTTCAGAAAGTGACAAGAAAGAGCTGCAGCTGCAGCTGGAAGGAAATGTGGCACTCAGGAGGGCTCAGGAGGGCTTTGTTTTGTTTGTGTGTCTGTTTCTAATAGAAGAGAAGGGTCAGATTTCTATATTAAATGACAAGAGCCAGTAGAGAGGAAGGGCTCAGAGACAGGAGAAAGGAGAGGGCAAGGAGCTAGAGGAGAAAGAAGGCAGAGAAGGGAGGATGCAGAGGAATCTGCCTTAGACAGGAGAGTGGAACAGCCCTGCTGTGAGGGCAGAGGGGAAGGAGGAGAGAATAAGTCCAAATGAAGTAAAGTTTGTATGTGGGAAAGGCACAAGTTGAGGGCATTCTCATTGGGACTTTCCTAATGAAGCAGAGGGTTGAGTACATAGCCAAGGTTGAGAAGGGATTTTAGGATGAGTCAGTAGACTGATGACAACTAAGTGGGAAATAGAGGGAAGTTAGAAGTGCCACAGGGCAGTGTAGAGGGTCCAGATGAGGGAGGTTGGTGACCATGAACTTAATCAGATTATCCCCTCATATTCAGTGAACAGTGGGAGCACCCATATGGTCAATCATGTGTGACCAGTTCTAATTAACGAGTGGGTATGTTTTCCTTTCCTTGATCTGGTCTGTCAAACCTCTGGAAAGCCCTGAATTTGGGATTCCTAAGTCAGAATATGATTTATATTATTCCTTGCATCCTAATAAGACAAGGCAAGAAATGTGAGAAAATGTGCCCCAAATGCTTGGTATCAAGATAATGGCTAGTGTCTAAGGAAAAGGAAAAACATAACTAGCACAATTCTAGATGTTTATGACCAGTAGGCACATTATTTCAGAAAAGCACTTGGTTTGCCTGTTGTTGAAGTTACACTTGGAAAGGCAAGATGGTAGGTGGTGGGAAAGAAAGAAAGGCAGGTAGAACCAGGCCAGTGATCCTTTGGGTTGATTCTCTATAGTGGTGGAAATATAGCCAGTGTGAGTTGTGATTAGGGTAGGAATACTTGAATGGATAACAATCTAAAAATATATCTAAAATGGCAATAATAATTAATTAGGCTAGACACTGTCTTCAGCCCTTTATAATCATTAGCTTCTTTAATTTTTATAGTCTTAGGAGGTAGATATTGTTATGCGTACATTACAGGTGAGATTAAATGTTACCAGTAAGTACTGGAATTATGATTCAAACCCTGGTCTGTCTGATTATTCGGCCTGTGAAGTTCTCTACTGAGCTACAGGCCTGTTCACCGTTAATGTTTTTTCATGTTAGACTCTTTTCTAACCTTATAAGACTCAAGTTAAGAATTGCCATATACCAGTGGTCATGGGAAGACAGACACTTTATTCTGACTTTTTGTGATAATATGAAAATTTTAGATGATATTGCATACTATAATTACTATAGGTTTCACATTGAGCCGTTATCATTAAAATCTTGGCATCCAACTTTCCACTCTTTATAAGACTCTAGGACCTCTGTGCCTAGGTGCACTATTTTGACCCACACTTTTGGACGTATTTGACTAATTTTTAGGGTGGTGCACTTTTTTTAGTATACTGAACTCAGATCATTAACATGTTTATAAGCATGGTGTGTCTTATGTATGTCACCATGACATGCTTGCAATTCTTATAAAAGACCAAGTATATTCTTGATGTTTTCCACACCAGATTGCTGCTTTAGAACATCATAGATTTTCTTCTGGCACCACAGCATTTGGTGGTTATGCTTGATACATTTAATTCTTCAAAACCGATCTTGTAATGCTCCAGTGCCTAGGAACATTTGCTGTTCTCATTATTTAAAAGCATTCTATTCTCCCTCAAACTATTTAATAATGCATATGTAATTTGGTAAGGTCTCTGTAGGATTTAGAGAAGCGAGAATACCTCACTTTATAGATAATTTTTTACATGGATGAGTAACTTGCCTGCTTGTTAAACTTCATAGGGAAAGTAACTTTATGGATATGTCTTTTATTGTAGCTGTTTTTGCATTCTGCCTGGAATCTCTTTCCTGAGCTTTGACCTAATCGGTATTTAAGACTTCTGATAGGGTTATTCAGTCTTCAGGTATGCCGGAATTTTCCACCCTTTGGCAGCTGTGTTAAATGCCTCTGGGCATTTGGATTGATGTGACCCAATATGTAGAAAGCAGCACAAATTTTGTATCACTCCCTGGGAACTTTCTATGGTGGACTGATGTCTCGGGAGTGATTGGCATTTCAGTTTTAATGTCTACATTGGACAATGAGAGACACAGTGATTCTTTTCTCCCCCTCCCCCCTTTTCTTCTTTTCTTCCTCCTCCTCATCCCCTTCTCCTCTTTTCTTTACCTCTTCCTCTTCTCACCTATTTCAGACTGCTGGCTGTTAGTGGCTTTGAAATAGCTTCTTGAATTATCTGTGTACGTTTTCAGATAGGAAACCTCTTGAGGTAGATGTCAGGTAAGGCCTCTTTGCTTTGCATCATTTCTCTCACGTAGACAGCCACAAAAACACCAACAATACCTTAATTAGACCACAAGAAAATGGTATGCTAGGAATTGAGAAAAGAAAAAATGGAAAGCAAAATACAGTTTAGGGGAAGAAAAGGAATGATTTATGAGCAGATAAAGGGTGTCCCAAAATTCATGCAAGATTTGAATTTTGCGTCATTTGTGCGGTAAAGTGTTGCCAATGGAAAAAAAAAAGAGCATGACAGCTGATGGTACAGGGTTATTAAAAATGGAGCGCTACACGAAAGAACAATGCATTTTCATTGTTGAGCAATGAAAATTTACAATTTTTAATTATAAACCTGTGTTTTCTATCAAAATTACTTCTTGCATGAATTTTGGGACACCCTTTATTTGATACAAGTAACAGGATAATTATATTCAGATCCCCTATTTTAAAGATGGCAAACATCTTCCTTTCCTCCTCGCCCTCTTACCACTCCCAATAACCAGCATGCCTTTGTGATTTTTATTCTAGAAAGTAAGCTCTGTGAGAGCAGTGAGTATGTCTGTTTTGTCCACTTGTGTCTCCTCAGTGCCTACCAATGTGCCCAGTACTGGTAAGTGCTAATCTATATTTTAAAAATACACAACTGAGTCATCATGTGAATTGAATGCTTCCTCCATGATAGGCACGGTGCTGGACGCTTCACGCACAGGTTAACATAATAACCTTCAGAGGTAAATAGGATCATTCCCACTTTTAACAGATATTTAAAACGAAGGCTAGAGAAAGGAACTGTCTCAAAATATTAATATGTAAGGGCTTCCAGCTTCCTCTTTTTCCTTTGCTGGCTTCTTTCCCTGATCTCATTCTCTAAGGATAAAAAGATAAAAGCCAAGCTCATGAATTTCTTGCAAGAAAAATGGAACAGAAATCTGTAATCTTCAGGGTGTTGTGCATAGGGGCAGTGGTGGGATAGGTACTGTTATCGTCCTGGGGTCATGGCAGTGGACAGGATGGACAAAAATCTCTGCCCTCATGGAACGGGCATTCTTGTGACAGGAGACAGTGATTAAGGGAGTGAAACACGTAGTCCGTCAGAAGACGTGGAATGCTGCAGAAAGCAGAGAAGTCGTGTGGAGGGAGAGGGCTGCAGTTTTATAGCGGCGGATCAGAGCAGGGTGACTGAGAAGTTAACAGTTGGGCAATAACCTGAAGGAGCTGAGGCAGCAAAACATGGAGGTGTCTGAGGGAGGAATGTTCTAGGCCAAAGTGAACCCCTGGTGCGAAGGCCCTGACGGGAAAGCACACCTGGTGTGGGAGGAGCAAGGGAAGAATAGTAAGAGAAGGGTTCAGGGTTGTCATGGGGAGCCAGTTCATTTCGGGTCTTATAAGTCACTGTTGGGGCTTTGATGTTTGATCTAGGTGATGGGGGAGCCCATGGAGAGTCTTGGGCACAGGAGTGACATGCGATGACTTACACTTAAAAAGGAGTCCTTGGTTGCTATGTGAAGAGAGACAAGGGTGGAAAGGGGGAAATTGGTTATCAGGGCAATTGTAGTAACTCAAAAGGAGCCGATGAGGTCTGGGAACACAGTGGGAGTGGGAGTGGAGGACGGGGCTGGCGAGAGGTGGTGGTGCTCTGCATGTTTTCTGAAGGGGGAGCCTGTAGGATTTGCTGTGAATTTGATTTGGAGCAGGAGGGAAGTCAGAGTTTGGCCTAAGCAAGTGGAAAAATGGAACCATCCTTTAATGAGATGGGGAACGACTATGGTAGAAGCAGGCTGGCACTGGCGGAGGGGTAGATTAGGAAATCAGTGGGGACCCTGTTAAGTTTGAGATGTTTATTGGGCACACAGCAGAGTAGATCACTGGACAGATGAGTCTGGATGTCAGGAGAGTTGTGGCTGGTGATACAAACTTGGGAGCCATGAGTATATAGATGATATTTAAAACCATGAGACTACATGAGATTATCAAGGGGGTGGGTATAAATTAAGAAGAAGAGAGGCAGTCTAAGCATAGAGCTGGAGTTTTTTTCTAACATTAAGAGGTTGGGTTGATAAGGATGAATTAGCAAAGAAGACTAAGAAGGAATGGCCTGTAAGGTTGAAAAAGGACCTTTCAGCCAAATGAAGGAATTATTTCAAGGAGGAGGAAGTTATTAACTGAGTCACATGCTGCTGAAAATTGAAGTGCGATGAAGTCTAAAAATAGAACACTGCATTTTTAGCCACAAGACGATCCTTGGGGTGGAATGATGGGGTGGAAGTCTGATTTTAGTGGGTTCAAGAGAGAGTGGGAAATAGTGATACAGAACTTCTTGAGGAGTTTTGTTGTAAAACGGAACAGAGAAATAGAATGCTACCTTGAGGGAAATGTAGGGTCAAGAGAAAGCTATTTTATTTTTTTTAAACTAAATATTTTTATTTAAAAATATTTAAATATAGTCACTATGCTGTATATGACAGCCCCAGAATCTATTTGTCTTATAACTGGAAATTTGTTCATTTACCTGTCTCCTACCCCACCTATGGCGACCACCCAGCTGTTCTATGTGTCTGTGTGTTTGACTTATTTATTTTTAAAAGCTGTATTTTATTTATTAAAATACAACTAACATACAATATTGTATTAGTTTCAGGTGTACACTATAGTTATTCAGCATTAATCTACCTAAAGAAGTGATCACTATGATAAGTCCAGCCACCATCTGATACCACACCACACTATTGCAATACTATTGAGATACTATGCTGTACTTTACATTCCCAGGACTTAATTTGTTTTAGTTTTGTTTTTGTGTTTTTTTTTATAAATTTTATTTTTTATTTATTTTTATTTTTATTTATTTATTTATTTTTGACAGAGAGAGAGAGAGAGAGAGAGAGAGAGAAACAGAGACAGAGACAGAGACAGACAGAGAACTGAACTAGGGGAGCTCCCAATTCAGCATATGGTTCCGCACGGGCCCGGGGCCGGGATTCGATCCTCGGTTCCCGGCGCTGCAAAGTGAGCGCTTAACCCACTGAGCCATCCCGGCTTCCCTTAATTTGTTTTATACCTGGAAATCTGAGCCTCTTATTCCCTTTCACCTTCCTCCCCCCTTTTTAGTTTTTTAATTACAGTTGACATTTAATATATTAATTTCAGCTATAGGGCATAGTGGTTAGACATTTATATACTTTTAGAAGTGATCCCCCTGACTAGTGTAGTACCCACTTGGCACTATACATAGTTACTACCATAATATCGATTATATTCCTTATGCTTTACTTTACATCCCCATAATTATTTTGTAACTACCAATGTATACTTCTTAATCCCTTCACTTTTTTACCCTCGCTCCAATTACTCTCCCATCTATCACCCTGATAAATGTAGTACCCATCTGACACCATACATAGTTATTACAGTATTATTGACTATATTCCTTATGCTACATCCCCTCAACCCCCCTCCCAACTGGCAACCATCAGCATGTTCTCTGTATCTATGAGTTTGTTTCTATTTATTTTATTAATTTTGTTCTTTAGATTTGACCTATAAGTAACACCACATTACATCTGTCTTTCTCTGTCTGACACACTCCACTAAGCACAATACCTTCCAGATTCATCCGTGCTGCCATAGATGGCAAGAACTCATTCCCTTCCCTGGCTGAACAATATTCCGTCGTACGAGGGCTGTCTGGAAAGTATCCAGCCATTTATGTGTGTGTGTACATATACATATATCTTCTCTTTATCTGTTCATCCATTGACAGACACCCAGACTGCCACCACAGCTTGGCCATTGTAAATAATGTTGCAATGAACTTATGGATGCATGCATCTCCTTGAAGTAGCATTTTTAGTTTCTTCGGATAAATACCTGGAAGTGAGGGCTTCAGGCCTCTGGCAAACCCTTTTGTGTTCAACAGGACTGGTCATGTCATCTCTCTATGCCCAAATTACCACCCTTGCTCCTGCTGCTGTATCTCGCCTGGCTCAAACTTGTGACCCAAGGGAAGCTACCAGACTCATCTATGCCTTCTTTTCTTCACTGCAAAATGGGGATATTACGGTTGCTTTTAGGGTTGATGAGACTGTCTCCATAAATTACTTTGAATAGTTACTGGTATAGTGTAAGCTCAATCAAGTCAGCTGTTCTTATTCTATCTAAAACTGCTTGCCTCTTTTTTCCTAATCAACTCTTTCCTATCCCTGAAGACAGTCAGCCTATCTTCTTTGCCATAAATTGTTTCTAGCTCACCCTTTCTTCACTACAATGAGCTCTCTCTCTTTCCCTCATTTTAGCTTGTAATCAGACACTCTCTGTAAATGTGAATTTAATATTCCAGGGACAGCATGTTTCATCTCTTCAGCTAGACCCTAAACTCTAAAGGGCAAAGGTCTTCTCTCTCTCAACCTCTTACAGCTCTATTTTCTAGCAAGTTGCTGTACTATCAAGACCTCAGGTTTTACAGGGGGTATTTGACCTGTTTGACTTATTGAAAAGGAAATTCTTTTACTGTTCATCTGAAGTCTGTAATTATTCTTTCTTGTGTGCCTGCTTCGTGGTGTATGCTGCAAATCTGCAGCCTTGTTCCTGGAGGCCTGTTTCCTCTTTAGAGACCTCACAGAGCCTCTCTACCACCATCACGCCTTTCTGGCCATTTTGCAGGACTGTTAATATTTTACCCATTTATGGTCGCATCGTCCTTTCCTCTGCATCCTGCAATGTTAGAAAACATTTCTTTCCTTATCTTAAGAGAGCAGTTGCCCATCGCCAAGCTTTTTTTGTTTCTTCCTTTCGTCTCTCTCCCAAGACACCCTTGCTTTGAAGAGGATGCTGGAGAGAAGTAGATTATTTCATCTTTTATGATCAGCAAAAAAAAAGAAAAAAATGTGGAAGGCTTCGTGAAGCAAATGGGCAAGATCTAAAGTCTTTTGCATTTCATAAGAATCAAAAGTTTTCTAAGTTTTTTCTTTTTTCTTTAAAGAACTTTCAAATATACCCCCTCATCCTCCACCTCCCCCTCCCCCCACGATCTGAATGTTGAAACACCTGCCACAGACCTGGTGGCTTTGAATTTAGCAGCTTTAGTTGGGGACCAAGCAATTCTCTGAATTAGAGTCTTTTGCTATGAGTTGGCTTGCTGCAGCATTTCATCACGTGTTGCTCTTCTTTTTTCTTTCAGAATACAGCCAAGCCAAAGAGCTCGTCTGTGTGCCTGTGGATGTGACAGACACTTTGAGATGCTTTAGAGAGACCTTGGAAAAATCCAAATACCATAACAGGTCCATCCGACACAGCCGAAAGTTGCTGTTATTATTTCTCGCACAGACACAAGGTAAAATACTTGCTCTATGTCAATAACTCTTCATGTATGTGGGGATATCACCCTGCGTATCCACCACCTTCTGCCATCGACACCTCCATTCCCACACATGCCCCTCACTGCTGCCTTTCACTTTCTTCTTGCTGAGTGGATCACTTCTCTCTCTCACACTTTATTCCAACCATGGCACGGTCTCACTCATCTGCCTTTGTGCTTTTTGTGAAACTACCATACTGCCTTACCTACTGTAGCTAGGGAAACAATAGTTGTTACTTTTTTGATTCTGTACATATGTGTCCTTATCTACTGTGGTGCTATAATCTTGTTTAATTTTCATAAGTAGTTGAATTGATTTATACCGAATTAACTAGAATATTTTAATAACACACTACTTTCTAGTTGTTAAGGAAATGGATGCATTTTCACACAAGCTTCAATATAGTTTCTCAGTGCCATAGGTTTTGATCTTAGAGATGTTTTTTAACTTAAAACAAGATGTTAACTGTCATTGATTACATTACATTTACTTTTCTCTTTTCTCAACATCTATCGGTGTTTAAACTAAATCAAAGCACATCTTTGAGTGGTTAAGTGGTAACTTCAAAGAAGAATATACTCAAATTAATCTATATTTGTGTTTTTTGAAATTTTTTAAAATCTTAATTTATGTTTAGGATTCTAGCTGTTCAAATTTATCAGAATAATAAAAATAGGCTTAAAGAATAAAGTTAAATTAATAAACTTAAAATAATTATATTATAGTTATTAAGAATAGATTTACATGTATAGCTAAGATGTTAACACCCACTGAATTGATCTTTAAGAACTCTAACCAATTTTTTTAAACCATTGACCGAAGTTTTATTTATATATGTATATATGTATGTATGTTTGTATGTATGGTATATATATGTTATGTATGTATTTGTTGTTGCTGCCTTCTGCAAAAAGCACTTGTTATAATATGGATCCACAGTTTTGGGTTGTATATTTCACAGACTCACATTACATTAAATAGTCTCTCCATGTCACATTTAAACTTCTTTGAATTGGGGCATACGTTAATTCATACGTTAAGAGTATGAGTTAAAAAAAAGAAAATTCTAAGAATGGTTTGTACCAATTCACTCTGAATCTCATCTGGCACCAAAATATTCATTTGAAATATGAGTTCAATATTCATTTGAAATGTGGTGTTGGAGGAGAGCACTTATGGATACCTGGGCCGTCAGAAAGACAAATGTGTGAGTCCTGGAGCAAATTAAGCCGGAAACACCACTGGTGGCAAAAATGACAAAATCACAGTTGTCCTACTTCAGGCACATCATGGGAAGGCAGGGTTCTTTGGAAAAGACAATAATTCTGGGAAATATAAAAGGCAGCAGGAAAAGAGGAAGACCAAATTTGAGATGGATTGACTTGATAAAAGAAGCCACAGGTGTGAATCTACAGGAGCTGAGCAGGGCTGTTGAGGACAGGACATTGGCACATCACTCATTCACAGGGTTGCCAGGAATCAGAGCCAACGCAAAAGCGTGTAACATACACAACAATAATCCTAGCAGTTTATCAGGCCGTAGACTTCAAAAGCCACAGTTGCGTCTCTCTCTCTGCATCTTTTGACTAATTTCCCTAGAATATTTTTTCCTTTTTTAATTTTCTCTGCGTTCCCCAATCTTACAAAGACACAGTTCTTTTCCATCCCCTCCCACCCCCCGCAAACACATCAGAACTACCTATGTATTGCTTCTATCCCAGAGGTGCCTCAAAGGCAAACTAATATCTTACTGGGGGAAGCTCTTCAAAAAGGGCATCACCAAACAAGGTAACGTCCACGAAATCCCCACGAGAAGCAAAGCTCTGTCTCAACATTTGCATTCTGGCAAACTGTTCCTATGTAGTGTTCTTGATTTAATAACTTGAGTATAGAGCCCATCCATACACACCTGGGGTTTTCTGAAATGATTCTGATTTTAAGGAAACAGTGCCCCTCGAACTGCAAATTAGTCTCGGCTATCTGCAAAACCTTTCCTTTCTTGTCCCTTTGCATTTCTTCCACCTTTTTCCTTTTCAACTTCCTTTTTCCATTCTAAATTGCCTTTTCATTCTCTCCCTCCCCCCATAAATTTAGGAGACAAAGGAGTAATAAACAACTTAAAATTTACTCCTGGAAAGGTGGACTTTTGCCTGGGAACAGAAGAGATGCATATGCCCACACCCCCTGACCTCTCTCAGGAACACTTCAGAGTTTTCAGTTCAGTGGAGAAAAGCAAACTTCCCTCTTCACAACTTGGACTTGTCATTTCTTCTTATCATAAAACTATTGGTAAGATTTGTCATTATGTATTTTTTTTCCATATGCTCATCTGTATTAACATTGAGATTGCATTTGGTCCTGAAATGTTATATTTAAAAGTTAGAGGAGAGAGCTTGCATGGAGAATCCATTCTTCATATTCTTGGAGGCAATGACATTGCAGTGTCAAGCAAGACAAGATAGTTCCAGTACCTCCTGTTACCCACTTTCCCAGCCTGGCTGTTACCACTGTGAGATTTGAGGCCATACTTCTGTCCATCCTTCTTTAACTGAATCTGTGAAGCACTTGTCAAGTTCTTTTGCTCTGCCCCAGCTGATGTCATTTCCTTTACCTTTCTACTGGATTTGAGCTTTACACACTTACAGTATACGAGGGCTGTCCAGAAAACATTAAACCACTGTCAATATAACAAGAAGGATTACATGGCTGGATATTTTCTGGACAGCCCTCATATACTCAGCCCATGCTATAGACCCAGTATCCCCCTTTTTTATAACAGATGTTTTGTAATTTTCCCTTTACTCCCTGGAATAAAATTTATATTTCATATATTCTTCCTACATGTACTGTTTCCAAAAAAAATCAATATGATGCTCTGAATATAAAATGAAGGATCAATAAAACAAAATCACTTTATAATAAAAGAATCTATTGTTTGTATGTAAATAAATACTCAAGCAGTAGAAGGTACAGCGAAGCAATCCAATGCTCATATCCTATATGTAGGATCACCATGAATGTGACAGCTACGCATGCAGAGTGGATCCAGTATGTTTATATTGGTGGCACGTAGTTTCAGCACTTTCATTTTGGTGATTTGATTTTCTAAAATGGCAAATAAATCTAAAGTTCTGAGTAAAACAGAGAACTATAGTGAGTGGTTGTATTTCTGGAAAATTCAGAGCATTTTGAAAACATGCATATGTACCCATTATAGTTATAAAATGAGGTTTGATGTTAGATAATTATACAGGTTTTTCACCTTTGTCTTCACTGTGGGGCAAGGTCCATGCATTACAGGCCATCCTGTTTCTCTGGTCCTTACCTCCAAAATACTAGGAGATGCCCCATTGTGATAACTAACAGAACCTTTCCTCAGATTTCTAAAATACCGTCTAAACTGGGCACAGTACTGCCCTCATTAGAAACCATTGCCATGTTGGTTGGGATTTTTGGCTACATACCCATGAATGCACGCACTCACCAGAACTTCCTCTACCAAAAAACAAACAAAAAATATTAAGATATGTTTGTTTGTTTTTTTTCTCTAGCATTTGGGTGAAAGGAAGAAGCTGACAAGCTGTGATCTTGTCACATCTCTGCTCAAAAGCCAACCGTTTGAGGCTTCCCAGCTGCTATAGAAAAATGTCCACATTATTTCATGAGACATTCAGATCCCTCTGTAACCTCACCACTACCTTCTTCATGACCCTCTCAGGAAAACCGTACTCCAGCTGCACATCATTTCCATAGGTACCCAGCCCTTTCTTGATTGCAAACCTTTTCTGCAGTTCTCTTCTCAACCGTTTCTACCTGCTTGACTCTTAACTTTCTTCATGTCCTCCCTGTTAGACCCAATCTTTCACTCTACCATATTCAAGTAGAAACATGATTTGCTCTCCTTCTGTGTATATATTATGACATTTGAAGGCTGTGCTAGCTTGCACTTTGCTTAGGTACACAGTTAAGGAATAATGCAGCTGCAAATATTTTTGCAAATATAAAGGAAATATTTTCCAGGAACTGATATTTGCTCTTTTACTTGATTAAAATACAGATGTTCTCCAAACCAGTAATCAAAGGAGTCTTAAAGTTCAAGCATTGCATGAACTTGGAAGTCTTCTTGTCTTTGCAGAAAAGAAAAGGTAAGATTTTTAGGAATCTGGAATGACAGAAAACTTTTATTGTTTGTTTGAAAAAAACCATTTTTAATTATTGTGAAAAAATAATGTCTTTCACAAACTTTAGTTCTTCTATAACATTATAGTGACACATTTTATTCATCAAATACCACCTGAGAAAGTGGTTACAAGCAAAGCGTAAATGGTATGGATTTTAATTAAAATCTTTCTTCAGTATATTTGCTTTACCTTTTCTAAAGATTTAATAACATAGGTCTCAGCAAATGTGCTGCTTGGTATTCTATTTCTGTTTTAGGGCGGCTTTTAGATGTTGGTGTCAAGCTCTTGATGACATATTCAGAAAACAAGACGTGCTACATACATGGCAAGAGTTGGGCACCTCGCTCACCGGTGCCACTGACAGATACTCACCTTCTGGTTCCAAAGACTACAGTGAGGAATTTCTGTGCAAAGTGGGCATTTGGGGATGTTTGCAAGGAGCAGTCATATCGGCAAAGATAGCCCAGTGAGTGCGATGGTGAAACGAGCTGCATGATAGCTCATCGCTTCCCTCCGTGGAGTGCCCACCTGTGCCACGTAGAGTGCCCACCTGGGGCACGTAGAGTGCCCACCTGGGCCATGTAGAGTGCCATGCCTCGCAGGCACTGCATTCTTGCAGCTATGTCCATATCATAGGGGGTTACACCATTTACTTATTTGTGATGTTTATGGTTTATGGGCCCCTCCTCTTTTTACAATACCTCCCACCCCCAGACTATGAGCATCACGTGGGCAAAGGTCTTTTCTACCTTTGAACGTAATTCCACAGGGAGAATTATTTAATCATATTCATCCAAAACTTTAAAATGGTGCATCTCCTTTCTCCCTGAAATTCCACCTCTAGGGATTTATCCAATAGAACTAATGGGACACAAGTGCTCAAAAATGTAAAATAACGATGTAGCTCATTATGTCCAGGAACGGAAAATGTGTTTATAAGTAATATACATTGCACAATTCTAGTCTTAATGTTTGTGAATAACTATATAGAAAATCGTCTAGAAGGAAACTGGCCAAAATGTTACCAGTAATCATGTTGAGATAGTAGGATGATAGGTGACTCTTCATTTTATTTTTTATGTTTTTCGGTATTCTAGATCTTATATAAGTATGTAACACCTTTAGAATCACGAAGACTATTATAATTTTGGAAAACCTATGCATATTAGAGTGGTATTTACATAAGAATATTTTTGAAAAATTGTCTATTGTCTTTTTCTTATACTTATTTAGATTTATTAAGATGTTGGATGTTGAGAAGAGAACCAACTGTTGCATTTTATCTGCGTTACTCTTTCAGGTAACACTTTGTGCATATCTTTCTACATGCAGTAGCATGACCATTCACTAGTCAGTAAAAAACAAGGGCAGTAGTTTATCATATTCATAAAATAAAATTTTCTACTTATATTTAGGTAAGAAAATAGCACGAACCTTGATGAAATAGCATAAACTCCTCTTTCCTGCTCTGGCTGAACCTGTGTGGCACTTTCACCTTTTTTATCTAGCAGTTTCTCCATTAGATTACAGAAGGAGTTTTACAGATAAGGCCCACCAAGCCTCCTGTCATTAGTAAGATCAGGTTGCTAGTGAGCAGTGAAGTTCGTTTGTTATGGTTGTCTTAGATTGCTTCAGCTCTAAATAAAGTTTTGCTCAACTGCATGATACAAAGTATAATGTATACCATCTCATGAAAGCAAGAAATAAGTTGAAGGCTACGGAAGTACATAGAGTGTTTGCAGTTCTTAGGATTCGGGTCTGACTTTACTGAAGAAGAAAGGAGCTTTTATCTGAAATATAAGATATTTTCAGATTCAGAAATGTAGCTGCAGCCTTTTCAATCTACGAAAGCTTCTGTTTACTTTGAAGGATGGACACCCTTGTTCTGTGTATCAGAAAAGTCTGATAGCTTAAGAAATCTGGGTAGATATGATCTTTGGAAAAGGCTTCTCTGAATCAAAGGCCAGACTTTTCAATTTTCTTGTGTTCCATTCACCTCTTGCCTGTGCCTCAAAGGGAAGAGGTGGGAGAGGCCAAGGTGCCACGGAAATAATGAACAGATCTGACTCCTCATGTTGTTTCCTTTACATTCTGACACGCCTTGTTCTTGAAAACAATGATATACATGTTTTAGAAAATAAGTGCAGTTGACCCTTGAACAACAGGAGGGTTAGGGGTACGCTGACCACCACATCGTTAAGAATCTGCATATTAACTTTTCATTTCCCCCAAACTTGTTTATCCATTAGTATCTGCAGAGGATTGTTTCCAGAGTCCCCCACAGACACCCAAATCTGCAGATGCTCAAGTCCCCCATATAAAATGGCATAAGTCAAAACCTATTGCCAGCCCTTCATATTTGCAGATTCCCAGCTACAGATCCAAAACAGCACAGGTATTTATGGAAAAAGAAATTCCACATACAAGTGGACCCGTGCAGTTCAAATTCATGTTGTGCAAGAGTCAATTGTAATTTTTTAAATATTTAACTTTTTGCTTAATGTGGGCACAATGAATAATAATACTATACTAAAATAAAAATTAGGTGCTGGGATTTATTTTCTAAAAACCTGTTAATTCCTTTTATAACTTTAAAGCAAATTTGTAAAACTAAAAATTTAAACAACTGCACAATGTTTTAGAGTAGGTACCTTATAAATTTTATGAGCAATCTGTTGAAAATTCTTTCTGATGCTTGTACATTAAAATAATTTTGTAATGCATTTGTCATCAAGAAATTTTAATTATTTAAGATAACATGAGAAGCATTCCTATATGGTGAAGGAAAGAGAACTGACTCTGGGTGGTAAGAACACAATGCAATACATGGACAGTGTAATGTAGAATTGTACACCTGGAACCTATGTAATTTTTACCAACCAATGTCACCCCAAAACATTTAACAATTAAGAATTTAAAAAGAAGTATTTCTAGTATAAAATTTGATTTTGTGTATCGAACTTATTTCCCAATATCTAATACAGTATTGGTCATATAAATCACCTAAGAAATATTGGTCAAATTAAACAAATAACCTTTACCCTTAATTCAGTTCATAATTACCTCTGCTTGATTTAGACTTCTGAAATAAGTCCTCTACTTATGGGTTGGTATAGTGGAAAGAACATAGTTTTTTGAGTTAAATAGACATCGTTTTGAATCTTTCTACCACCATTTGCTGTGTAACCTCAGGTAAGTTGTTTAAGCATCAGTTATATCATTTGTGAGATAATAATTCTTCCTTCTAGGGGTAAGTTAAATGAGGATTAAATGAGATAGCATTCATAAAGAACTTAGCAATAGCACCCAACACAAAATGATAACTTAATGTGATGATAATTTCTTCTGAAAATAGTAAGTATCCAACTACCATGGATTATTCTTGAGGAATAAAAGCATTTGGAGCCTATAATGATGGTAATAATAATTATAAATACTGTTTATTCTATGGTACAATGTTAGGCATTTGCTAAGTATGTTAGGAAGTAATACATGTACTTTCTGTTTCATAGTTGCAAATGCAGTTTCTAGCTCTTTATTTCACCTTTTATCGTTATCAGGGTTTGCTGAGGACCACACTTCCACACCCCAAAGCGGAACGTTGCTATGCTCAGTATGAAATCACTCAGCTTCTCCCAGGCATTGAGCTCTTCTCGGATAGATACAGGGCTGACATTTGCTCTGTAGTTGCAAGTCTGTATTACATTGTACGTGAACTGCATTTTGCTAAGCAAAACATAATAGTAAGTCATTTATAAAATCAGCAGATCTTAATTCACTGTGGTATTTTTTGCCCCACTTAGCTTATACTTTTCAAAATTCGCTAATGTCCTTTTTATCAGTTCTTGTTTAACTTTTAAACTCTATATTCAGGATTCTTATCTGTACTTCAAAATAAGATACATTCATTAGTAACCTTTCTTTGATATCCTTCTTTGCATTGCATTTTGAATCCAAAAGCAATGCCTATTTGATTTTCTTATCTTTTTACTGTATGTTACCTTTTTTATTTTTCTTAAAAAATTTGGTGATTTTGATTAGAATGTCTCGCTGGTCTCAAAGAGTGGAATCTAGTGCATATGTCACTCTCTACATTGTCATGCAGGTCATATTATTACCAAAACTATGAAACTATTTCTTTATTGAGATAAATTTATCTTTGTGTCTCTTATATTTTCTCTGTTAAGGCTGCCTCTATATGAACAACAGATTCTAACTATGCAATAAAAGATAGACACATCTTAATATCTTAGGAAATAAAATTGCAATACAACTCACTTTTCCTACGGGGAAAGGAATCATGAGATATATATATATATATGCATGCATGTATATAGACATATACATATATATACACATACATACATACATATGTATATATATTATATGTAATATATATTATAATATATACTATATATATTATAAATTTGAAGTTGCTTGCATTTAAAAAAATAAGTTAGCATATTCTGTTGGTCATTTTGTACTTTGCTCTTTTATCTTATTTTTTCTATTTGCCTCCTTTATGAGAGTTTGTCTATTTTTGTATCTCTTGTTTTCCTGTTTGCTTTTTAATATCTGTATATTTTTCCATATATTTTCTATTTTCTTGTTCTAAGCTCACTCTCTCTCCTTATATTGAAAAGATTTATTTCTCACTGATATGAGCTGTTAAATTATAAAGCCATGTATTAAAGTGAAGAGGTTGATAAATGCTTTCAACACTTGGCAGATTTGGCAAGAAATTGTTTATTAGAAAAAAATAACAAAATAGTGCTCCTCTCATTGTTAAAGGGATCATTTCTGGATTTAAAAAATAGTTCTTTCCCTTGGGTAACCTTTAGCTGCCTGGTTATATTCATATATAATACATAGCACTACACTGGAAAAGAAATGAGACTTTTTTGCTCTCTGAAGCTTAAGAAATTGAGAACATTTTTCTGAATAATTGAGCAATTGGCAGCAATAAAATGGTGTGGTTTTATTCCGCATTAGGGGAAGAAAATCTCAAAGGTAATAGCCAAGTCACTGTTTTCTGCTGCATTAATTGTAGAAAAGGGTATTGTGTTATGTTTGTAGTGCATGATTGTACAAAAATGTACTCTGTTTGAAATCATTTGAGATCAGTTCTAATCCTTTCTAAAATATATTGCTATTAGCAGCTGCCAGCTGACTGACAATTAGTCTCCTCAGCTAAACTTGCAGCATGTAAACAGTCTCCACTCTGTGTTACAGTGCCCTCCAGCAGAAGCCTGATGGCTGTCACATATAAAATTTGCTAGGGGACCCATTGCTGTGGAATTATGGGAAATAGTTTGCTAATTAGTAGGAATCATAATCCTCCTTCTTGCTCCATCTCCCCTTAGTGGGGCAGGACCCAGTTCTAGGAACTGAGCTTCAGTTTGGAGTAGAGAACTGGAGCTATTCAGAATAGTAAAACTGTCCCCTCAACAGCTGTCTTGGGCTGGACAGTGGCTAGACCAATTGAATACATATTTATAGTCTTTAAGCCTTCACATATAGCCACGAGATTTTCAGAAGAGCTGAACTTGGGGTTAATTCTAGTAAAGTAAAAATATTAGGTGATGAGTAAGCTTGGGTTGTAAAGAGTACTCTGTGAAGGCAAGGACTTGTTAGATTTTGTTCTCATTCAACAGTGCCTGACACATAGTAGGCATGTTATAAATATTTTTTTGCTGATAGAGATATTGCAGTTGAAGACAAATAGCAGCTGACATTGAGATGAATAAGTAGAAGCTATCAGGGGACATGGAAATGGGTTTCTTTGCTTTAAATTTTGTGTTCATTTGATAGCTTCTTTGCTAGAATGTTTCTACAGGTCTCAGCATTTCATACATATATGTTCAATTAATTTTTTTCAAGGAAGATAAATAATTACATTTTTACCTTTCCATTTTTAAAAAGATGTGAAACCTAGAGTTTGGGTACCAAGTGGCATCTACTTGGAACCGTTAAATCCCTGATAGCACTTCAAAGTTCTGACTAAATCATGAAGCATATGCTAGATAGATCATTTCACTTATACCAAATAGTATAATCTTCTTGTATGGAAAAATTCATCACTATTTTGCATAACATCTATATTATTTGGTTAAATTTTATTATTTTATTAACTTGATAAAATAAATTAAAAATAATATTTTCTATTGGTAGATTCTTCCTCTCCTTGCATTGTACCAATATTTTGTTTTGGGGATTTGCCAAGACCCAGTCAGAAATCTAGAAGCAAGACTCCTCAAGGTATGTAACAAACTTTTAAGGTATTTGATATACTTAAACTGTTAGAGATATTGTCATGAATTAATTTAGTTCTAATACTCATAATAATAAGCTGATAAGAATATGGTATTATACTGATATAAAGAATAATTTGCCCGTCATTATAATAAAGTATGAAAGCCAGTTATAAAGGTTTTCATTTTACACTCGGGCCCCATAAAGTGAGGAACGGCTATACCTGGTAACAAGGCTCACCCAACACCTGTCAGCCTGGAAGTGGCTGCTTCTGAAAGATGGGTTTCCTGAAGGACTGGAGACTGAGTCAGTTTTCTGAAGTTTCTGTGAGTTCTTTGTTAAGGATCTTTATATGTATCATGGTATACAAGAACTTTTCATTCTACCAACCTAAATTACAATTAACTCTGAAACCTAGAAATCAGCTGAGGTTCTCTGTCCTCATGATTCACATGCAGTTGACTTGAATTTCAAGCACCTCATTTTTCTCCACCCCTTTTCCTAATCACCTATGGTCTCAGGCTCCCACTTTTGTTGAATTGTTTTGTATGTAGATCATCTCAGGATCCAACAAATTTTCTTCCCGCTCATCTTTAGTATGGAATTCAACCCTATTTCATATTTCACACATACACACATACATACTCATTTACACATAAACATACATGGCACATTCACCCATGACATTTATTTCTATATTTGGCTGTTCTGGAAATTGGGCACACAGGGAAGTTTAAGTTGAGGCAGAAAACAATTTAAATAGAATATTTGATATCTCTGGGCTTAACATATATTTTGGCTAACATCTCATGCTTTTGCCCTCCATACCTTGGCTTAAACAGCTGTGTGCTGGTAAGTAATTTACAACTCACAACTCTCTTAAAAAAAAAAAAAAAGGGATGGCTCAGTGGGTTAAGCGCTCACTTTGAAGCCCCGAGGACCGAGGATCGAATCCCAGCTCTGGCCCAGGCGAACCCACATGCTGAACTGGGGTGTGCTTCCCAAATGCGTGAGGCCCCCAGTTCAGTTAAAATAATAATAATAATAATAAAAATTAATTAATTAATAATAATAATAAAAAAAAGCCCTAACTTGTAACATTTGCGGTTCCCATTGGGTAAACACTCTCATACTAGTTGACTTCAGGCTACCAACTGGGCATTCATTACTGAATGTGGAGTTAGGACATCAGGTTCTCAGTCAGCTCTTGCAGTTGGGAGTGAATGGGCTTTAGCACACCACTGGCTGAAGCCTCTTCTTCTTTTATGAAAATGCCCTTACTCTTCTCCAAATCTTTTCCTTTTCATAATGAGGGAAACTAGACTTCTCTTTAAACTCTTCCTCTATACTCTGCCCTTGGGCCTGTGTTTTCAGACCCAAATAGTCCATTGCATTCTGTTTCTGAATAAAGACAATATCTTCCCTAAGAGGAATTCTGGTGCTGACTATTAATATATTTTAACTTTCTGAGTCATTGAACTCTTAAGAGTTCTTCTGCTTTTGAATTCTAATATCACATTAAAAAGAAATATATACAACCTTTTCTCTCTCTTCAAGATTGCAAAGTTCTTGAAGCTAAAGCCTGTATATGTTCAACTTTTAGATCTGTATCATGTCTTAAGTAATACATTCACATACTCAATATTCAGTAATTAATTATTGAATTGGATTTAAAATCTGTAGACATTTATCAAATGCCTACTGTCCACACTCTCCTTAGTGTTTAATGGGAACTCACCTAGAAAATACTTGGTAAATATTTATTGCTTTACCTTTGAGACAACAATGATTGAGTACCTTCTACATAAAAGCACCATGTTAGTAATTCTAATTAAAGAAAGATAACCCGTGATCCTTGCTTATAAGGATGTGAAAATTAAGGAAGAGAAACTGTACACAGACACAAGACAATAATGTGTACCTGCCACTTGATAGTTTCCAAAGAGTTTGACAAGCACTGTCTCCAGGAGTTTGAAAGAGGGAAGAATGGCTTTGAGTCTCTAGGTTTCACAAGTAGATATTATTTAGGCTTGAAAAGAGTAGAACTCACTGAGCAGGAGAGAGGAAGAAGGGGACATTATTGGCAGACAACAGTGTGAAAGATACACAGGTGAGAAAGTATTGATTTGTTTAGAGGGCAGAGATGGTTCAGTGGGACTGGGCAGAAGTTTTGAATAGGGAGGTTGGAGAAAATAATATGAGAGTACCAAAGGTCTGTGATGTGGAGAATACCAGAGGCCCAATCTTGAATTCCAAATTGAGACAAAATATGGAGGCTGGGCATTGGGAAAAAGGAGGAGATTGTAGAGTCAGAATTGGGAGACAGTTTTATTCTGGTCTGTACTAAAAGGCAAGCACAGAAGGGTTGTGATGACCATTAATAACATGTCAGAAGGTGTTTTAGAGAGGCACTGAAAGAACACAATTTTTAGTTAAATGACTATTTTTTATTGGTTTGATAGGCTGACCAGATGTCCTGTTTAAAATTGGGACAGAAAACAGCAGTTCTATTCCATTTCAAATGGTATTTATTATATGGTCAGCCTAGCCTCATGGGCTAAATTCAAAGTGTCAGTAGGCTGACCATATGTATTGTTTGAAACCGGATAATACCGTTGCTTTCTATCCCATTTAAAATGGTACATCTGGTCAGCCTAGCTTGTTAGCACTTGAAAACGGTTTTCTTTTTTTTATTGTTAAATTTATTGGGGTGACATTGATTGGTAACAATTAGATAGTTTCCAGGAAAACTGTTTTTGTACTAGGGTAGCTTAAAAGCCAGTAACTGTCGACTCCATTCTGTAGCCTTGGGTTGGGAGGGAGAATTAATTATAGAATTTTGATCAGGAGAAAGAAGAGATAGGATGTATCTGGTAACAGTGTCAGGAGCTGAGTGAGATGGAAGTGGGATTTTATTGGCATAGTAGGACTGAAAAACCCACTGAGGATTTTAACAGAAGAAACGAAAAAGGGCAAGCGATGCCTCCTACAGATGAAGGAATGACAGCCTGTGTGAGCAGAGTTTGCCTGACCTTTATGAAGTAAATTGGGGTCAGTGAGTTCCCACTCACCAACAGAGAAAAATCATAGGAAATAGCAAACAATGATGTTTTATTGACAAATCAAACAGCAGTAGGTCATGCTGTTAAGTTTCTATAGTGCGCTATTGTCTATCAGGGAAAGCTGTAAGACCTCTTTATGATCAACTTGTCTGGCTTTACTTTAGAACTGCCAACATTTTGAAAGATTTTTACTCTCAAAATATCTAATGTCCCTGGAAAGGCTACCATTTTTTTCTGTATTTGTGTGGATGAAGGGTTGATTTATGAGTAATTCTTTTTTCCATCTGGCCTGTTTGTGTTCCTGGTGTTGGTTATTCCTGAAAATATATCATCTATTATTATCACCATTGATTTTCAGATGGTCATATTGGTATGATAAACTGAAGCCAGAAGTAGCCTTAACAGTTGTATGTAGTCCATGTGTAGCAATCTTATAGTCAAGACCAGAGGAGACTAACCTCAGACAGATATGGCAAAGTGTTTCCTCCAGGGAGCAATGAGAAAGATGTTCATCAAGAAATCTAAAAGAGCACATATGACATCCAAATGCCAACTTTGATATTCTACAGCACTAAGGGAGATTAGAGCCCAAGGTATTAGGCAATAACCAAAGTATGCAGCTCAATAGACAAGAAGTTTTCTTTTCTCCATTAAAGAATTCTCCTGATTTTTGATGTTTCATTTTCATGTTATGGTCACATTATGTTACCCCCAACTTACCTTTTTTTTTTTTTAAGTTTATGATACGTATTTTTTTAATTGTTAAATTTATTCAGGTGATATTGGTTGGTGAAAATTACATAGGTTCCAGGTGTACAATTCTACATTACATCATCTACATATTGTATTATGTGCCTTTTTTATTTCTTTAAAATTTATATACTCTTGAGATTCCTAGGATCATGCTTAAAGGAAAAGAGAAAGTAAAATAAGCATACATGTTGAGGATAAATTGAGTTTATTTTTACTATATTATATATGTGTATGTATAGAACTGTCATCCAATTTTGTATTTTATTCCCTGCTTTCATAATTTACCCTTCTCTATTCTCTAGAAAGTCACCAGCTGTCTTCAAACTATATGTCAGGTTAGGGCTCTGCCCTGTTCAAACTCTCCACTAACTTCTTATCACTCAGAGATAAAAATCCCAAGTTCCTCCTTGGCACCATTCATACCTGCCTCTTAATTCTCTTCCCTCTCTCCCTAAGCTCCTGTCACATAGGCTGTTCCTGGAACACACCAAGACTCCTAGACTGATTGCTCCTATCACCATATGACCTTTGCATTTGAG
>PVKE010004405.1:0-20352 GCA_004027555.1 Craseonycteris thonglongyai
TAGAATGAAAAATACTTATCTCAGAATTTGTTGAAACTAGTTTAAATTCCAGTAAGTTATTTTTATTTTGGTGGTTTTCAAAACAAATCAAGTTTCTAGAACTTTGTCATATAACCGGGTGTGTTTACACTAAGGAGTATTCTAAAAAAAGAGCGTGGTTTCTTATTTCTCGCCTAATAAAGATGCATTTTTCTCCCCATTCTCCCTCCCTAGCCCCAGACCCATTTATTGTCAGGCAAACATATACAAAAAGTTCAGTGTGATTAAGGTTAAAGACAGTTTGTGAGATGAATCAGGGAGATACCCTCTGGCACAAATACAGAGAAAAGAAACCAGACAACCCCTTAGCCTACAGGCTGAATAATTTTTATCTACTTTCTAGAGCAAAAGCCAGCCTGGCCACAACCTTATCAAGAAAACAGATATGTTCTCATCGCTCAATCAAACGAGAAAGGGAGCCACTTTTCTACCACGAAACATTAATAATTTTGTCTAAATAAGTATCTGTGGCAGACAGATTCATTTCCTGCCTGCTGGCTCCAACACGGCTCGATGGGAGTAGCCTGAGTCATTACTGGAGTTAAATGCAGCCCAGCACTGCGGGTGGGGTTCACATGTCAGAGGTCCTTACGCAGCGGATGGATCTTTTGACAATAAGCTAAGAGTAGACATAACTATCATTATTACCAGTTCACAAGGTACTGCACTGAAACATAACACCATCATGCCTGCCTACAAGTTTTCAATTTTTTAACCCAAAATAGAAAGGGAAAAACACAGATACACACACACACACACACACACACACACACACAGGGAGGGAGGGAGAGAGAGTCTAGACAAAGGCTGGGTAGGAGTAGGAGTGCCAACTTTGAAGTGTGAATCTCTTTCCAGTAAAGACAGAGTAGGTATCAGACACCTTGTGGAGTTACCGGTGATTTAGGGGAATTTACTCCTGGCTCTGTCTTCTCTCCTTTATTAACCTCAATGATTTAAAACACACACACACACACACACACACACACAACCCCAGAAATATAACAAAAACATTCTACTAAAGTGCCACTTATGATCTCAAGTAAAAAGAACTTCAGTTTCCTCAGGCTCATATGTCTGAATTTGAGCTGAATGTTTGAATTTTATCACTGACAATCTTTTTCAGAGAACACTGAGTTTGCAACGCTTATGAGCAGCAATGAGAATGAGCATAAAGTTAGTTCCCAACTCAAGGAAACCAAGGTTTAAAGAAGCCTTTGAGCTGCTCCAGACATGACAGGAACTAGGCTCTGGAATGGACATTAAATGCTGTGGCGCCAGCCCCGACCTTCACAGTAGTAACGCAGGGAGCAAGTCCATCACTTCTGTTAACAATGTGACCTGAATATGGAGGAATATTCATTGTCCAAAATCTAGAGTTCCACAATAGTTAGATATGCATGTTTTAAGTTTACGTTCTAAAAACTACAAATATATATTGAAAATCAAGCCAATAAGGAGAGATAATGTATGTCAGTGTTTCCTGAATCTATTTCTGTGAAGTTCACCTGGGTAAAAAGAGAGAAATTGTAAGAAAATACATTCGACCAATCAAATTAATTTCCTACAGTCTGAATCTCATTAAGGACTAAGATTCTATAAATGTAGAACATTACAATTTATGGATGAACTCCCTTGGCAAACAACTTTTCTCCACAGTTTTGGAATGGCTAAAAGTGAGGAAAGGTGGGTATGGATGACTGCGGCTATGCTCTCATTTCAAAGCAAACAAAATAAAAATTTCAAGCACACACAAATCATTCACATCAAGCTTCTCTGTTGAATCAAAAAGTTCTCAGGGCTTTCCTAACTGGCATATCCACCAACACTGCCTCCTCTCATCCCTCTCCACCAGGGGAATGGCCAGCCTCTTCATTCTCTCATCCTTTGGTCCTCAGAGAACTTCTGTGTCTTCCAATTATCTTTCTGGACATGCTTGCTTAATCTCTTTTGCTGCTTTGTAATTATTAAACTTCCCCTTAATGTTACCCCGCCACCCCACCCCAAGGGGCTCTAATCTTGATGCTGGTGTCCATAGAAAATCTCTGTTAATAGTTTCAACTATCATTTCTACGCTGAAGACTTTCAGCTTATACCTCTGGTTCTGAAGCTTCCCCCAAACTCCAAATCCTAGGGGACATTCTTCTCTCACTAACCTGGGCCTTGGTTAAGAACGTAGCCATTTATCCTCTGAATCCTTTCTCCCCTCCACCTCCCCCCCACCCCCCGCCCCCATGCACTTGCACAAGGTTAACAAGTTCTGTTATTAACTCTTTCTTAGTAATTATCTTAAAACCTGTCCCAACCTCTCTAATTCCATTGTCCCTGATTGTTTTTCAAGCCTGCTCCTTGTGTCACCAGGACGATTGCCACACCCTTCAGACTGGTATTTGCAGACTTCTAATCCATTCTTCACAAATGTCCCAAACACGAGCATCATCTGAGTCACTTCTTCATTTTCCAAGAGAATAAAAAAAAAAAGCTTAATGTCTTTAGTGAGGTATTCCAGGCCGCTTACAAGGAACCTAGCTTCTCCTTAGTCTCTACAATGTTCCCTAGGCGCCACCCACCCCCCAGAACCACGCCCCCAACCCACTGCCACCATGGGCAGTCCTTGCAATTTCTATTTCTCTGGTACTGCCCATCATCTTTTCCTCTTCCTCGGCCCATTGGCCCTTCAAGCTAAGCCAAAAGCTTTCTTTAGAGAGGCTATCAGACCTTCATTGGCAGGCTTATTTACACAATCCTCTAATGCTTTTTCAACAATTTTGTTCAAATTCTTATTTTTTTTGTTTTTGTTTTTTTATTGTTAAATTTAATGGGGTGACATTGGTTGGTAACAATTAGATAGTTTCCCGATGTACAAGTCCACATCACATCACCCATGCATCGCATTATGTGCCCACCTCCCAGAATCAGGCCCCCCTCCATCACCATATATCTGGTGCCCACTCCCACCTCCCCTCACAACTCTCCCTTCCCCCTTTACCCCCTCTCCAGGTAACCACCAAACTATTGAGTGTGAATTCTTATTTTTAAAGATTTATCCTCATCCATATATCTCTGTCCCTTTGCCTTGTTGAATAGTAAAGTTCCATTAGATTAGGGGTCATGTATACTCATTCTTACATTCATAAGAAACAGAAACCACACAAGTAAATCTTAACTAGATGTCTGAAAAATAACTGGCTCAATGAATGAATGATGATGGATAGGGAAATTAAAATTAAGCTAAAAAAAGTCAGAGATACATTTTGGCAAATAACTAGGGCTTAGATCTAAGTCTCTTGTTTTTGCTTCCTTTTGGTGAACTCTTCAGCTATGAGTCTGGATGTTCAGTTCACATTTTGAGTAAACTATGTGGGGTTTTATTTGACTTGACCATTGAGTTTATTGATGGACTGTTATAATTCCATCCATAAATAACAATTTAGTTTGGATGTACATAAATTTTAAAGTTACAAAATAGATTAGGCTATCTATATGCACTTTCTTTTACCTTAGAGAAAAACACATTTTGGATGCACTGCATGAATCATTATTAGCCTGTAAAGATTCAACATGAAATTGTGTCAAACTAGTTTCACTAACTCTTATTAACGCCTAAGTTGGAGGAAAAGGTAAATTACATAGACATAATACATCTTCATTTCAACAAAGTAGTTAAAGAATCTCTAATAGGATGCCTGCAGACTAGACAGAAAAATGATGGATAGGTGAGAGGGTACTTAAGATGAACTTATGATGATCAAAATATGTCCAAAGACAATAATAGGGTGACTTCATGTATGGTTATGTCCCTGCATTAAAGTGTATCACATTGAAGAGGGTCAAGGTACAATCAATTGGTCACATTTATTATAGAGGATCTTTTAATCTGAGAACAGGAAAAATTGTCCTAGCAATCACAAATGTCCAAAAAACGACAAAGTTGTTTTCCATTTGAAGAAAATTCATATTTGCAGTGAGCTGGTGGTGTTCCATACACAGTGGGTGTTTCATGTGTACTATCTTGCTCAACCTCTTGGTGGCCTAACATGAGAGATGCCATTATGCTATTTTAGAGATGAGGAGCCTGGGACTCAGAGAGGTTCTTGAGGTTACACAATAAAAGAATGAAGAAGAAAATCCAGATCTGGTCAACTTCAGAGTCTGCACGCTTTCCATATCTATCCCACTAAAAAAGGGCACAAAATCACAGGCTTAATATCTAGCTAGTGTTCCTGCAATGGGGAGTCAATTGGGATAGATAATCTTCCATTTTCTCCCCGCAAGTTCAATAGTCCTTACCCTTTAGAGAGCTTCCACAAAATAAGCATCTTAAAAGACACACTAGTGTTAGCTCCTTGAAGGCAGAGAATGGAATGCTTTTCCTCTCCATACCCCAGGTACTGCACACTGCCCGGCTCATCAAAATAGCAGCTAACACTTACAGGAAAAATATGTGCCAAGTCCTGGGCTAAGAGAGTTTATAGATTTTATCTCCTTTAAATCTTGTAATAATCCCATGAGCTACTGTTACCCAACTTTGACAGTGAGGTAACTGAAACTTATAATGGTCAAATTACTTGCTCTGGCTCATTCACCAATTTGTGGCAGACCTGTGGTTCAAATCCAGACAAACATTCGACCGCCACAGCTCTCTCTAGCTTTCACCACTATTAATTACTACATTGCTTCTCACAACACAGATGCATGGGAAAGATGAAATACACAACCATCAATAGCTTCCTCTTTCTATCTCTGTATATATGCCACTACATATACAAATTTATATTTATCATATAGCATATTTATATATCTACATTCATTATATTAATTTGTATTCACTATTCATTTACTATGTTTATTTTTAGTTCTATTTACATGAAGTATTTGATTCCAAAAGACCAAATCTCTTAAAACTGAGCATATAAATTAAAATAATTTTTGAAAAGAGAAACAATTTAGAAAAAAGGTCACATGTACTTTATCAGATACTTGGGAAAATACTATAATTGGACAAAATTTGAACTATTAATATATTCAAGGAAAAGTAGTAATGGGTTTTAGTGTTTATCTTTGAAAAAGTAAAACATGTAAGATTTTCCAGAGGACATAAGACTACCACCACACTCTCTCTTTCTCTTTCTTTCTCTCTCTCTTTTAAGATTTGTCTTTGAGAGGTGTGTGTGAGAGAGAGAGAGAGAGAGAGAAAGAGAATGAAGGAGGGCCCAGAGCAGTTTTCATAGTTGTACATCATTAGTTGTGACAGTGTCATTCCACACAGGTGGACGTGGGGCTGCAACTGAACTGGGGGCCTCCCACATGGGAGAACTTCCGCTGTCATGCCATCCCAGCAGTTACCAATGGTGCCTCAGTTCAGCAGATGGGTTTGCAAGGGCTGGAGTGGGCGTTTGATCCCTGGACCTCTCAGTTGCAAGGCAAGTGCTCAACCTTGTTGAGCTATCCCGGCGTCCCAGCACCATATACTCTCAGTTCTGATTTCTAGGAGGAATTTCTGACATAGTTCTCTAAATAAGAAATGTGAATTGCAATCAGTACAAATCTAAAAATACAAAAGGCAGAGAAATTTCTACAGTGACCATTCTTTTTTACACAAATCCTCAGTATAAACTGAGATTAATTTTTAAGTTTTAACTCAGTGAAGATATTTCTGAGGAGAGACAGACAACATGCACTTTGAGTATATCCTGTTGCTTTGTGGTGATCTGGCCTGATACAGAGATACAACTCTGGAAAAATCTAGGACAGTTAATATATTTCCTCTCTTATCTCAAATCATAATGATCTCAACTACATAGCCATCTGTAGGTGGCTAGTCTCAGAGAAGTGCTGGAAATGCCGACAATTCTGTGCTGCTAAAGAAGGAAAATAAATTTGCTTTGGAGACAAGATGAGTAAACATCAGGGTTCACATTCCATGTGTAAATAAAGAGTCTGAACTATTTTCTCTCAAATCAAGCATGTCCTTCTTTCATGATCTTCCACAGGAAAAAATTGACGAATGTGAAAGGTACTATTTAGAACTTTTTAAAATGCTTAGACGATAAGTGTTTAAGTAGTCACTGAATATAGGAATATTTATGTTCATATACATGTTAGAAATTTTAAGCATCTGATCACATATTTTTCCCTGAAAATCTGATTTAGAAAAAAGAGGTTTGTTTTTCTCATAGATCGTGCAGTAGAGACCATGTTAATTCTATGTTAGATGTAGATTTACATGGAATTTACAAAAGTAGCTCAGCTGAATTGCCTTTTTTCCTCATAAGAATGACCACAGTCTTTCTGTACACATGGGGGATGTCTTAGATTTCTTCAATAAAATGGTGAAATGACACTCCTTGGTTCCACAAACTTATGATGGTAAATAAAATGAATTTGTTATATATGATGGCCAAAAGTATTATAAAATCACATTTGACAGCTAAGTTCATCTTTTATTACAGAAAAAGAGTGTTGTTTACTGTATTTGACATTTTTCATGCAAACATCCTTTTCTATTTACCTTTACTAAATTTTATCTTTAGTATTTCCACCTGTGCTAAGATATTTCCTTACTCCTAGTGATTTTTTTTTTCTTTTTGTATATGGTTCAGAAAAATTTAATCATAGTTAGTGAGATATAAAGTTAAGCTCTGTTAGTACTTACACTATGGTGTATGTTTCCACATTTCCCTAGGAAGGACAATGTGCACGAATAGCTTAGATCCTATTTGTTTTTAGAAAGATGGGGGGGGGGAGCATTCAGGGGCTGTAAGACATAGGATTTAGTTTATAGAGAGTTTATCACATTTCATCTCTGTAAAACCCATAAAAGAGTACAACAAAGCTATTTATGTCATAAAGGCTTAGAATTATGCAAGAGGAAGAATGACTTAATTAAGGATTAAGATGTGAGAGATACAAGGCAGAAATGAGATCAAGGAAAGGGAGAACAAGGGTCACAATTTTTCCTCTATTGGATTATTCCAATCTGGCCATGAGCACACTGTTTATTCCACTATTAAAAAAAATATATCCTTAATCCAGTTTTCCCTCCAGCTAGATCTTCTCTCTGTGACCCTTTATATGTACAAACTCCTCAAAAGAGTGGCCTAGAGTCACTGTCTTCACTTCCTTTGTTCCCATCTAATCCAGCATTTGTCCCTCACCATTTGATAGAGACCATATCGCCAATTCCTCCAAGTTCCCAAACCCAAAGGACAGCTCTCAGTCCTCGTCTCCCTCACATGGACACAAGCAGCATTTCACACGGTTCTTCCGTGCCCTCCATCTTGAAGCCCTTTCTTTACCTGGTCCACCAGGCTACAACCTCTGGCCCCAAGATCCCCTCTCTACACTCATCTTCTACCACTTTCCTGTTACTCACTCTGTTTCAGCCACTCTGACCTCCTCCCTAAATGCTCCTTTCTCAGGCATTGCACTTGCTGCTACCTCTGTCTGGAATATTCCACCTTCAGATATCCTCTAGCTTATTCCCTCACTTCCTGTCAGTTCCTGTTATGTCACTTCCCAGACACATGCTGCCTGGCTGGCTCATATACACCACCACCATCTCCTACAACTCTCTCCTTTATTTCATGGCACAGCCCATAACAGCACACCGCATATTTATCGACAGTGTGTCCTTACTCTACGATAAATCCAGAGGGCAGGGTATAGTTTAGTTCACAACGCCAGTGCCTGCTATACAGTAGCCACTTAATAAATACTTGTTGAATGACCTCAGTAAAGCACGTGGATAATTCATAAGTTCACAATGAACAATGCAGAAATAGTATTCAGGATTGAAAGAAAATGGAAGAAGGCACTGTGGGCAATTATTACAAAGGGGAAGTCGGATAAAAGCATTCTTGACTCCCCATTCCCCTGAAGTTTCCCAGGATTTATCTTAGGATATCTGCTCCTTACAGGTTCTACCTTAGGTTAGGGAACACTGATTTTTAAATAGTCTATCTTGGAAACTTTCTCCCAGAGCAAGAAAGGTAAAGTGACTGGGCTGACACTGGGAGTGTTGAGACATGTAATCTGTTGTGTAAATTGTGGTACCAGTAAAGGCATAGAATGGGGTCCTCAAACTTTTTAAACGGGGGGCTAGTTCACTGTCCCTCAGCATGTCCACACATGCGCACTGCGGGCCTGGGACAAGTTGGCTGCTAATCAGGACAGGCAGCGGTGGCAAAAACACCCGGTGGGCCAGATAAATGTTTTCGGCGGGTCACCTGTGGCCTGCAGGCCGTAGTTTGAGGATGCCTTATAGATGATATAATATGATGTGGCCCAGGCTGAGTGGGAATGTAAACGAATCAGGAAACTCCATGGAGAGTCTAGAACCATCAAAAGAACTGGGCATACTATATCAGGCAATGAAAAATCTGATAGCATCTTTATAACTAATCTCAAATATTTGAAGACCCATTACAAAGACAAGGGACTGAATTTATGTGTGTGGTTCTACAGACAGCAGAATTAGGGCCAGTGAGTAAAGGGTTCAATCAGCCAGGTCCTTTACTTAAAACCCCCTGGGCCAGATGGATCACAGAATTCAAACCATTTCTCACCTCACACGGAAATATGGCATATGCTATAGCACTACAAAAGGCCTGACACAGCATAGAGGAATCAAGCACGTTAATATTTCTGTAGTAAACATACCAACAGTCACACTAAGTTTGATGGGTAGACCATAGATAGCATCATGTGAATTGAGGTTGCCACATACTTATGGAAAACTTTTGGACTCAGAGGTTTTGGGATCACCAAACTGTAGACAAGGGATTAGGGCTCTGGACCACAAAATTATGAATAAAACTGTATCTACTGTAATAATCGTCCCCAAAGTTTGTGAACTCCAGTAAACTTTCAGGCGAGAGAATTCATTAAATCCTCAGGTAGAAAATGGTGACTAACAATTTAGAATTTGATGTGAATACTTAGTTCTTAAGTCTTTCTTTGACCAGCATCATTAGGAAATCTATTTGTAATAACTACACATAAATGGTAAAATGTATACTTTATGGAAGTCAAGACTTGTTTTTCCTTTTCACTATGGTCCACTAGCTTTCTAATGGTCATGTTCTTGTCTCTCTTAAAAGGTTGTACATGATCTTTGATTTTCATCTGACTGTTTGGGACAGAAGGAAATCATGGTCAGTAGTAAAGTGGTTGTGAATCTTCTTTTTCATTATTAATAATAAATGAAGTAGAGGGCTTTGAAAAAGAGGAGCCAACTTAAGCTTTCCTCATAATAACATCAATTTCATTTACTTGTATTTGTATTTTTTCCTCAATGGTTATGTGTGATTGGGAATCAGTCCCCATCCATCTATCCATCATCAATCCATCCATCCAACCATATTAAATTAAAAACAATGCTTTTCCTCTAATTTTCCATCCATGCTATCTAGCCTCAAGCTCATGCTATAGTGCTTTATGCTCTAGTTCTTTTCTTCAGCCTTTGTAAAATAAAAGCACTAGAAAAATCACCCAGAGACCATAGGAAATAAATCTATGCACAAGTTCCGTGCAGAATTAAGAGTGCTTCTGTCCTAAAAACAACACATGAATTTAAGAACATGTTAATATCCACATCTAGAGTGACTTTTAAAATGAAAGCCTTTGCTTTATCTGTGAGCATCTTAAATTCTCCTCACTGATGAAATATATTTTTTCCAACTATTTCTCATCTTATTTACCTCCCCCACAAACTTGGAACACTTTAAAGTGGCCAAATGGAATTTTATTAAAACTTTCCAAAAATGTTCACCCCTAGGCCATAGGAAATTGAACTGAAGAGGTTAATTTTTAAAAATAATTTCATCTCATAAAATTAAGATCTACTATAAACATGCTTTTATTTCTGATATGCTTTATTTTTACAAAATATATACGAGGTAAATTTATAATGATAATTAGATTATTTTTAAAGATTAAAGAATTAGTTCTTCTACCTCTTTCCCTTTTCTTCACCCAACAAATTTTAGAGGTGGATTCCACACACTTTTACAACAAACAAAAGCTTAGAGGACTTGATTCTCACATGCAAACTTCTATTTATGGCTACTTTAAATTCTAAATGAATCTCTCCAATTCTAACACCAATTCAGATGTGTTTTTTGTTTGTTTTCCGTATCACCGAGCAATCAACCCAAATCTGAAACCATCTACTGAGAGACAGCATGAGATCCCACAGGTTGAAGGATTAGGGCCACAATACTGGTCCTACTCCGCCACTTCAGACTCTAATGTCCAGGTTGCCACCTGTGCTTCTGTCCAATGGGCTAGACACAGGAGGTGCCAATGACTCCCTCTTTTGGTTTAATCTGCCAGAATGGTCCACAGAATGCTCACATTGTACTTTACTAGATAACTGGCTTATTATAAAAAGCTAGAACTCAGGAAAGCCTTACAGAAGAGCTTTGTAGGGCACGGAAGGGGGAACCCGGGCTTCCATGAATGTCCACCAATCTGGAAGTTCCTTGCACTGATCGATCCCTGCGTCCTGGATTTTTATGGGGGCTTCTTTACATAGGCATGGCTGATTACACCACTGGTCACTGGTAATTAATTCAGTACCTCTTCCCTCCCAGAGGGGTTGGGTGGTGAGACGAAGCGCCAATCCTCTAATGACAGGGTTGTTTCCATTGGCCATCTGTAGGTTCGTTACCTAGGGGCTTTCCAAAGCTACCTCATTAAGATAAGAAAAGCTACCTTTATCTTACTCCACTTAGGAAATTTCAAGGGTTTTATTTAGGAGTTCTGTACCAGGAATGAGACTGAAGACCAAATATATATTTCTTATTCTAAACCACAATATACCCAATGCCTACATGGCACAAGGATTCAACATATTCTTTTGAGTGAATGTCTAGATAATTTAACCTAATTTTAAGTTTTATCATTTTTCAAAGGGATGGCAAATGCAAGCCAGCTTAGATGCCCATATTATAAAACAAGAGAGAAATACTGACAGGGCTTAAGTACATGAACTAAAGTACTAATTCATTAATATGACTATGGATTATTCCTTGTTCATTAGAAGCATTGCCCTTACAGCACGTCTCGTTGCGGGGCTCTGACACACACCGTAAGCTGACCAGAATGGAGTAGGAAATCAAGTGCACTTCTTCTTCTGCCGCAGTGCTCGGCATTTAGTGGAGAAGAGGGTCATCTTTGGGTTAATGGAACTCAGGGGACCAGGGCCCTCTCAGGGCGGAAGCAGGCAGACCATCCCTCTGGAATGCTGGATGCTGCCTTTCTCTCCAGTGTGTTCTCCCAGCCCACCTCCAGAACCAGTCTAGGGACAGGAAATCGCTGAAGCCCAAAACGAGATGGCAGGCACCTCACGACCCCGGGTCCAATCTGCCGGGTCCATTCCAAGAAAAAACAGTGACAGTCTCCACACACACAGCCAAAAGTCTGTCGTCATAGAGACTACCACATTCTAACATTAGTACAGGTTTCCTTTTTAAAAACCCAGAAAGCCTGAGTCTGCCTAAATCTCTGAAGGCGCGGGCAAGCCTGCTTCCTGAGTGTGCACTGGCGGACGCCGTGTCCTCTGAGCTGGAGTTTGCACTTGGCCAGGGTTAGCTCGTTCCGTACAATACACAGTGATAGCGCATGTGGCTCATGCTGGGAGAGGACCAAACGCCCTTCTGTGAACGTGGCAGTGGCAGCCTCTCAGCGTGACCCTCACTCGTAAGGCACAGCCATCCAGAGAGGCCTTTGTATTTAGCTCAGCATCAAGTTTTAAATCATTCACGGAAGGAGTCTGTAAGGAGACATACCAGCCTCTCTCCAGAGTGGGATCAATGAGCTGTGGAGACATGCTGGCCAGGAACGTTTTCTTTGATCTAGGTTTAGAGTGTGACATACGGACACCCCCCCGCCCCAACTGCTGTTCCTATAGGAAGTGGTAAACGTTGCTATCAATTGGAGGTGGAACATGGCCAGGGCCGTGGGGGACAAAATAGAGACAAAGCTGATGGATTATTTAGAGCATGTCTAACATTGCCCAACAAGCTAAAATGACAGATGAAGTGGATTCAGTAAAGTTTTCAAACTCAGAAAGACATTCAGGGAGTCAGGGAGCCTATGTGCTTTGTCATAGATCTCACTCAGGAAACAAAGGCAAAATAACTCAAACTGGAATGAAATAAAGTAAAATAAAAATGCTCAGAGGCTTCTTATAAGATAACATTAAAAAAGAATGGGCACACAAACAAACCTCTGAGGTATCTATATATTAACAACACAGTTATAATTAGAAAGCCTAAAATGCAAAAAATGTCTTATGTCATTTTACAAATTATATTATGTATAATATGATTTTCATTTTTTGACTCTGCCATGTCATTACTTTTAAAAATTGCAAAATCATAGCCCCTACAACTCTAAGAGCATTAGAATGTGAAGCAAAGTTATAATATGCATACAAAAACATTATGATACAGATGATGATGGTTTTTTAAAGATCCTTTTAAGGAGAAACAAACTGTAAACAATAGCTTTCCACATGAACTGAAGAACCCAAGCTGCAGGATCCTGATTTGCCACAATGGTTGTTCCATCGCTGGATGCTTGCATCCATTACACATGCCAATATGCAAGGCCACACTGTAATCTACAGCCAGTTCTTCAGCATCAGCATGGTTAATCTCCACTGGATGTCCACTGACTAGGAAGCACTATATCAAAAATCCGTCCCTATTACTGTCTGCCTCAAAAAAATGTCTCCTTTCCATGGGCTCAAAATTCTTCTCATGACCTAACAACTACCTACAGCCCAAGCTTCTCAGTCTGTTCATGACGAAACCAGGTGGAGGCATTCCAGTGAGAGAGTGGGGGAGGTTCATAAACACAAGTGAAAGACAAGAGGCTTTACCCATGGGAAACAGACACATTTCTTTCCCTTTTATTTTTATTTATTTTGACCATTATTATTGCCACTTTTTTTTTTTTTCCTAAGCATTTCTCTCTTCTCCATTAGAAATACAGGTGAACAATCTTCCTTCCCCTTTGGAAATTAGATTTGAAAAAAAGTTTATTTTGCAGTAGATGAACAATTTCAAAATACACGCCTATACACACACACACACACACAATGCCTGTTGTGTATGTGTGTGTTTAACATGACTTGTGCATTCCTGAAATGGGTTTATACAGGGAAAACACTGGCTCACTTCATCACTAGAGTCAAGCTACTAGAAATTCCTGATTATCTAAACTGGTGGGGTCTTTTTGATTTTGAAAATGAGTGAGTTTTCTTTAACTTACAGTTTTTTGCCAGCAGATTTACCTCTCAGCTATTGACTTAGCTAATATTCATGTTAGCAGTTAAGAGGCTGGCTTTCCTTGAGTAAATACAGAACTTTCTGGGCACAGGGGAAACGGCCAGAAGCGTGCCAAGTGGGAAGGCAAAAGAACCAAAACGGGATTTCCAAACTGTGGGCAATCTAAACAGATCACTGAAGGTGGTCCTCTTGTATGCTTAGAACCCTAATGTGAGGTTTCTACTTACTTTCTTTTTTTTTAAAAGAGCTTTACTGAGATATCATTCACATACCATTAAGGACACCCATTTAAAGTGGACAATTCACTGTTTTCTAAATAAATTCACAGGATAGTGCTATCATCTAATTTTGGAGGATGCCATACTCCCCCAAAGAAACTTCATTAGCAGTCACCCCCCATTCCTCTCTAGCCCCAACCCCTGACAAGGGGTACTCTACTCTTGGATCCTATATATTTGTCAGTTTGGGACATTTAGAGAAATCAAATCATATCATAGATAGTCTTTTGTGATTGTCTTCTTTCACTTAACATGTTTTCAAGGTTCATCCATATTAAAATGTGTGTGTGTATATGTGTGTGTGTATATATATATATATATATATCAGTGTGATTTCTTTTCATTAGCAAACACTATCTCATTGTACGGATATGCCACATTGTATTTATCCACTTATTTTGTGAACATTTGAGTTGTTCCCATTTTGAAGAAGGGGAATAATATTAACAATCCTGGTATGAACATACGTGAACCAGTGTTAATATGCACATATGCGTTACTTCTCTGCGGTATATACCTGAGAGGGAACTGCTGGGTCCCTTGGTAACTAGGTTTAACCCTTTGAGGAAATGCCTGCTTCCCAAGTGGCTGTACTATTTTACTTCCCCCTAACAGTGTGTGAGCATGCCATTCATTCTCCTCCTCTCTTCCCACACTTGCGATTGTGTCATTTTGATTATAGTTAGGCACCACATAACAATGTTTTGGTCAACAACAAATGCCGTATACAATGGGGATCACATAAGATTATAACAGAGCTGAAAAATTCCTGTTGTGTAGTGACATCGTGGTCCAGTGCATTATTCACATGATTGTGGTGATGCTGGTGTAAACAACCCAACCACATCACCAGTCGTACAAAAGTACAGCACATACAATATACATAATACTTGTTACTGGTTTATGTATTTACTAAACTTTTAATTGTTATTTTAGAGTACACTCTTTCTTCTTATAAAAAAAACATTTGCTGTAAACAGTATGGAACGAGACACCGGCAGCCTCCTCACACATATCCTGTTTACATCTTTTGACTGCATAACTTCTCTTGCAATTGGTTTAATCTCGTGTTGTTCTGCGCAGTGAGCAATAGGCTACACCATAGCCTGGGTGTGTAGAAGGCTACAGCATCTAGGTTTGTGTAAGTGTGCTCTATGACATTCACACAACGATGAAATCACTTAACACACTTTTCAGAATGTATACCCATGGTTAAGCAATGCATGACTGTAGAGCCAGCCTAGTGTGTGGGCAGTGTATCTCACTGTAGTTTTGATTTTCATTTCCATGGCAGCTAATGATGGAGAGCATCTTTTCAGGAGCTGATTGACCATTCTACTTATGCCTTAAGACCATACTTCAGCCCTGCCCCAACACACACGGCTGCTATCTTACTCTCTTTTTATACCTTGTTTTGAAATACACATTCTTAAAATGTCTCAGTACTGATCTCCATTCTTGGTTCCCTCCACTTACGTACCCCAACCCACACTACACATACACACTCAGCACACACTTTCACAAATGATCCCTTTTAAAACCGAGCTCAATGCCTTACCATGATTGTTCTGAAATCTTAACTAGACTTCAGCATGCAAAACCAAGTGAGCTAACTAACTGCTCTTTGTCAAATAAAATAACTATCAAAATATCTTAAGTCTCCGATTTTCCATTAGCTTCAAACCTCTTACAGCAACCAATACCTAAAACATTGTGGAAACAATCTCTCCCATCTTTATTTCTCATGATTAGGCTCTGATTATTCATTGTTGGCCCTGGAATCCCAAAATTTTTAGTGTAGAAAAATTTTCCATTTCTCTAAAGCTTCACACTCACTAATGGGAACAAGGAAGCTGTGTGAACGAAACCCTGAAGCAGAGCAGGAGGGAGGATTTGGTGCCAATGGAATCCCTCCGCCCAAAGAGGTCCACGTCAGCATGGAGAATCTCAGAATAGGAATGGACTGCCAGGAGCCTCTGACATTTTTCACTGTCTAAAAACATAGGCTCAGGAAGCCGGGATGGCTCAGTGGGTTAAGTGCTCACTTTGCAGCCCCAGGGACCAAGGATCGAATCCCAGCCCTGGCCCATGTGGACCCATATGCTGAACTGGGGGGTGCCCCCAGTTTGGTTCTCACTGGGGTCAGACCCCGGCCCAGTTCCTGCCCTGTGCAGCCCCAAGCCCACCTGTGGAATGAAACTATGTGGAAAAACCAATGATGTGCAACTATGGAGACTGCTCTGGGCCCTCCCCCTTCTCTCTGTCTCTGTATCTCTCTCTCTGTCAAAAACAATAAAAAAATAAAAATAAAAACATAAAAACATAGGCCCCAGCAGAAGTCCACAGAAACCTAAGCATTTGTTAATTTGACATTATACAATTTAGACAAATCTGGTATTCCTCCTTTAGCAGATTGTAACCATTACATTCTATGAGAATGTCCTGAAGAAACTTAAATTGACCCCTTAAAATTAACATCTTGCTTACAAAAGAACAGTTTGTATAGAAAATTATTTTCAGCCCATATAAGCTAATGTTATTTTCAATGAGTAGTTTTAAATATCTTTACTCCATGAAGTATATTTTGAAACAAGATGGCATTACCACAAACTTTGCTAAGACATCAAAAATCATTTTCAATAAATGTTGAAGGAAAATTAATAAAGTTAATTTCTTTTACAAGCCTCTACAACTCAGAAGGTGCAACAATGTTTAAATCCTTTTCAAAGCAAAACTATCTTATACTTGGGGAAGCTGGGATGGCTCAGTGGGTTAAGCACTCACTTTGCAGCCCTGGGGACTGAAGATCGAATCCCGGTCCCAGCCCTGGCCCGTGCGGACCCATATGCTGAACTGGGGAGTGCCCCCAGTTCAGTTCTCACTGAGGTGAAGACCCCAGCCCAGTTCCTGCCCTGTGCAGCCCAGCGCCCACCTGTGGACTGAAACTCTGTGTAAAAACCAGTGCAGCTATGGAGACTGTTCTGGGCCCTCCCCCTTCTCTCTGTCTCTGTAGCTCGCTCGCTCTCTCTCTCTCTCTCTCTCTCTCTCTCTCTCTCTGTCAAAAACAATAAGAATAAATCTTAAAAAAAAAACACAACTATCTTATACCACCTATTTTCTTGGCTGTTGGTCCCAATTCTCTTTCAGGAAGAGCTCAAACGAGAACCTCTAAGGGTGAGTTTCTTCTGTTTTTGAACATGAGGCTTTTGAGGAAGGATTTTCCAAAGTTTAAAAAACATCTCTTGCAATGGCAAAACAAAGACACATATGCAAAGATGTTTTCCATCTAAACTTCACTATCTGATTTCATATCATTCTTGGAGAATTTTTAGAAAGTGAATTTCCTGATATCCAGAGTTTCAGTTTTTCCCCCATCCCTGACTTTTTTAGATTATTTTAAGAGAAGAAAAGGGAAGTTTGCTTTCTTGATCTCTAAGATCTTGGTTAATATACAAGCTTGTCAGTATCGAAGCTGAGACTTAGAATTTTCTGACCTTTAAAACTGGTCCAGCCCAGAACCCATGAATAGCAAGTTTATGTAGGTATACCTCCAGAGTATATACCTAACACATCCATTTGCTGTCATCTCTGTCACCTCCAAACCAGTCCAGAGCATCATATCTTTCACTTGGGCTACTACAGTAAGTTCCTAACTTGTTTCTCAATACTACTGTCCAACTTACTACCCATTTGAGCCAACCATCTTTTCATGACATGAATCATACTAGGTTACTCCCTTAAAAAACAAAAAACAAAACCCCTTTGAAGACTTTCTATTGCATGCACTATAGAAGTCATTTGCTTATGAACTACAAGGGCCTGAATGATCAGGCCTCTGCCTATTTCACCAAATGCATCCCCTGGCCATCACCTTTCTTGGAGTGCACTCATTCTTATCTGCCCTGTTGTGTGGAACTTCCTACATCCTACCTGGCAGGCTCCTGTAATGCGCTGCCCACTCACCACACTGCCCCTCACAGGGCCACTCCCCTGAATTCTTTAGGTGTCGATGGATGATAAATGCTGCCTCTTCAGAAAGGTCTCCTCTGACCACATTCCATAAACGAAACTCTTGTGCTTCTTATTCTGCAAAAACTGCTGTTTATTTTCCTCACAGTGCTAATTTCAACTCATAGTTTAAAAATGTGTTTACTTCTTTATTGTCTGCTTCTTTCACGTCAGATCCAGATGGCCAGGAAATTTGCCTAGCACACAGTAGGGCATAAATAGCTGTAGCATGAGTTAATAAATAATTACCTATTATGCCTTAAAGGTATTAATTATTCCTTTAATGAGTGTAGATCACAATCCCTACACATTCACAGGCTCCACTCAAGCACTCTTCTAACTATTTTGCTTGTCAATTGTCTTGCAAAAGATTTAGTAGAATGTTGGAACTAGGAGAGGACTGCTTTATGGGTTGCTTCTCTAGAAATTGATGCATAAATTAAAGGGGTCAGAAGTTGACCAAACTCATTTACTGACAGTAATGCAACAATGCTAAGTAACAAACAGTGCAGGGGGAGGAGGGAATTCCTCACTTAGATACCCAACAGATAGTTACATAATAATAAACCTTCTTCCCTTATCTCCATTCTTCAGATTTCAGTTGCTTTGAAAGTGGTTGCTTCTTTCTCCTCTGATAACATCACACTAAAATTTGAATATACAGCCCACTTGAATACAAATTTTGGAAATGAGAATGTTAACATGGCATGAGTTGCTCTTCAGTTTAATGCAAACCCTTTGAAAGTCAAGCCTTCACAGTCTGTTCTTCTAATTACAGATTGCAGGTGGTCTGAAACCAGACTTGACTACCACATGTTCATGCAATTCAATCAAGGAGCAGCTATCCTTCCTTCTGGCTCATCAAAGTCTACCTGTGTCCAAGTCAAATAAACCAGTCAATTAAGTTAGACATCACATTAAACATAACCCTTGCTGGTGTCACAATTGATCTATTAAATTTTTAAAAAAGATTTATTTTGTTTTGAGAGAGAGAAAGACAGAGACAGAAGGAGACAGAGAGAAGGGGGAGGGCCCGAGAAGTCTCCATAGTGGTAAGTCATTAGTTTGCAACATAGTTTCATTCCACACTGGTGGGTGTGGGGCAGTGCAGGGCAGGAACCAGGCCAGGGACCTCCTACATAGAACGGTCATCCCTCAGCAGGAACTGAACTGGAGGCCTCCCATCTGGGAGGTATACCTCAGTTCAGCATATGGGTCTGCACGGGCTAGAGCAGGACTTGATCCTTGAACCCCAGGACTGTAAGGCGAGCACTCAACCCGCTGAGCCATCCTGGCTTCCCAAGCTATGAAATGAGTCTTAAGTCAACAAAAAATGAAATCATGATAGGCCATACTATACACAATGGGGTTTAAGGCCCAGTTGCCAGGGCCAGATTTGTCTACAATGCCCTCATCTCTCTAGACTGCTGCTGAAAATCCTATTCTAACTCCAAGCTCCTTGTCGTAAGTCATCTGGATAGAATTTACACCCTGGACTAAGCTTCTCCCACTGCACATTATACCACATCAGTGCTGGAATGTTAGTTCAAGGAAGACAGAACCTTCATCAAATTGACCTGAATGTCTCCTGTGCCTGGTAAAACCTCAATGTATTTTGCGAAAAGAATCACAGATAACTTCACAGAGTTATACAGTTAAAGACTGCCTAAAAACTGAGTTCAGCTTATAACAAAGCAAAAGTGAGAAGTAAAGCTGTTTTGGGCTCTCCACTGTCTTCTCCCAGGACCATAATCCATCTGTCAGGATCAAAAAGCACATTTATTCTCAACCAATCTGTACTTCTTCCCTCTAAGTAATACAGCTCTTGTCCTCGCTTCATGGGCCTCATTAGCGGCTGGATAACACTAATGTGAATGTCTTCCTGAAAATAAGAGATGAGCATTACCTATTTCTTCACATGCAAGCAGAGTAAATGTTAAGTTTGTCCCCATGACTTCTGGATATAGTCCAGATGAAATTTTTTTAAACTTATTTTTCATAAGCTTTGTGTTGCTCTGTGGTGATATCTAGATTTCCTTTCAGAGAAGACTTTCTTATTAACAATTGCATATGACTAGTTCCAAGTATATAAAAGAAAAACATATTTTTTTGACTTGTGGCAAAACCCATGGGTCAGCTGTCTAAAGCATCAAAACAGGAGTTCCTTCATATAACATAATAAAAAAAAACACATATACAGAGATAGGCTGCATTAACATTTTTAAACAAAAGTATATCCTGGGAATCAAAATCAAGACATTTTATCTAACCAAGCAAGTAATAGAGTCATAATGATACCCTATATTTACAGAATATGTTCTTAGGATGCTTAATGTGCCTTATCAATGTTATACCACCTTGTAGGTAGTCAGGATCAGGATATCATTTATGCTAAATGATGAGGAAACAGCCATTGAGCATCTAGCATGTAGACACTGTGATATACTCTACAAATAACACTGCAAGACAGGTATTACCATCTCCACTAGGCAGGCTAGGAAACTGTGACTGTCTATGACTAGAACTAGTAAGTGAGAAGCCTAGCTCAAAACTCTCCTGTTTTCCAAACCACATCTAGTAGAGGTACAGCAGACCTTTTCAATACGGATGTGTAGAAATTCGCCACTTCAAGAAATATATCTACTAACTCCATCAGTCATTAGGACAAAGCCAGAAAATATAACATTACTACCACTCTACAATCAGATACCAGTAAGAAATATTTATACAAT
>PVKE010004405.1:20452-65013 GCA_004027555.1 Craseonycteris thonglongyai
GATCGAATCCCGGCTCCGGCCCAGGCAGGACCCACATGCTGAACTGGGGAGTTCCCACAGTTCGGTTCTCTAACTGTCTCTGTCTCTGTCTCTCTCTCTATCTGTCAAAAGTAAAATAGAAATAAATATGCACTGAAGACAAAAAGATAATTTCTCTCTATAAATGTGAAAAGATAAAAAAAAAAAAAAAAAAAAGAAATATTTATACAATATTTATAACCTTAAAGATATTATTCAATTTATGAATTCTAAATTATATCAAGGAAAAATTGACCAGAAAGGGAAATTTCAACCATACCATTAAACCATCATTCAGATTATTTCTACCATACTAATTAAGACATTCTGCTAGTTACACGGGTTATTTTTAAAGGCGTAATAAGTTAGGGGTAGTAGATTATTGTTTACTTTTGGTGTGGGATGGGGCGAGTGCTCTTCCCTAACTCCCATGGTACTGCCATGAAAGGAAGTGTCAATGAGGACTCTCCTCCCTGGCCACAGAATTGAGTTTGTGAACTGCTGAGCCAATCCTGGTACCCCATGCCTCAGGCCACTGTGTCTGGACCAAAGACGAGTATGACTCATCTGGAATTATTCTTTGAAATTTTCTACATGGTGGAGCGTGTTTCTCTTTCTGGGTTGTGAGAATGTAAGCCATGTCTGTGACCAATGGCCAAAGGTACAGCCTTAAAAAAACACCTGCCTTGGAAATTAAGCTAAGCCACAGAGAAAAATGGGGAGGTGATAAAGAGGAGAGAGGAAGAGGAGAGTGAGAGAGAAAGAAACCCACCTGACTAACCCCTCAGACTAGTTAGAATTTCTGCACTCACGCAATCCACAGGTAAGTTCTATCCCACCCTTGTGGTTTGACTGTCTAAACAGAAACGCTTTTTGCTTAAAATATGTGGATTAGGGTTTTTACTACCATTGTAGGTGATAGTAATTTTGTGATAATGAAATGTTATCTCAATATAAGCTATTAATAAGTTAATGATAAACTTAAGTCATTAAGAAGGCATGTTTATTACTTTACTAGTCTAAGTTCTTATTTTCATATCTCTGTCAAATGCAATGATATAACAAGTCAAATGAGCCCATATTTATGGAGATGCAGAGAGGGGAAGGGTACTGGCAGCTTAGGACAGTAGGAACTATTAATATACCAGCAGTGAGGGCATGGGAAAATAAGGACCAGATGCAAATATCCAAAAAGTGTTATGGTATAAAATAAGAATAGACATAACATTAGGCAGTACAGGATTAACTAGTAAACAAAACAGGCAGATAGTAAATACAGGTATACAGAGGAGGGAACAATCCCATTGGGGACAACACCCTATACACAATGACAGTGACCACACCAGATGTTTGATACCCTTATCTGATCACCTTCTTGTTTCCTATCAAGGTCCCAAGGCACTCAAAGCGTTCCTGGGGTAACTTCCCTCCCATTTAAACACAGAAAACACAACAGAAGCTTACACTAAGGCGAGGCTGGCTTCACAGGCGAGTGTTTGTGCAGCCACACAGGGCCCCACTCTCAGAAGGGCGTCATGCTTGGTTCATGATTTGCCATCCTGAAACTGTTCAACAATTTCTGAACAAGGGGCCCGATTTGGCACTGTTTCCTGGAAATTGGGTAGCTGGTGGTGCACTAAGGAATGGGACAACACTTTTTCCATAAACAATTCAGACCAATAGCCTTGTTTCCCAAAGCAGCCTATTTACCAAGAGATATACTATATTTCGAAGTCCAAGGGCAAAGAAACACCCCCTCACCTGCCATATGTTCCTCCTCAGCCCTTTATTAAAAGCAAATGATTCAGACAATTGAGAAACGCACAGGGAAGACAACTTGTAATCGGCCAATTGACAACACTGTCAAAACGAAAGTAAAATCACCAAGTGTGATGGCACAAGATGAAGTATTAAAAAAAAAAATCTGTTTGATTTATTATGAGATAATTAGAGAGTGAAGAAAAGCAAGCTCTGATCATGCCAAACACATAAACTATCATAAATATTAGAGTGTTATCGATAGTGTTACTTAAAAACACAATTCCGTTTCATGGAGCACAGGCTAGGTGGGGACTGTACATCTGAATGGGTCCATTCAACATTTCCTCCAAGATGGCATCTCACCAGCTTATGTACTGGCATAGGTAGTAAAGGAGAGCCACAATCAGAACGTCTACCCACGTCCTGGTCCCAGGACCTCCAGGGACACCACCACAGGATGATAGCCTTTTGCTGCAACTCCCTTACTGACCTGATCAGAAGGGCAACTCCCAAAATGGCAGTTCCCTCTGTCTTGTCCGGTTGATGTCTACATCTCACCATTTCTACTCTCATTCACACTCTAATCCCAGATATCTTCCAAATGACTGTGGAAAGTGAAATGCTAATTTTTTGGTTTCGTACCTTAGGGTGACTGAGTTTCAGGCCCTTTTCCAGGAGAACAAGTTTAGATTAGAGATGAAAACAGGCCATGTAAGGATCCAGTGAGGGTTATGAAGGGAAGCCGTATGTGATGTGTCGTGGTAAAGGAAGTTACCTCTTCACAATTCTCCAAACTGAGCAAGCCTTGCTTGGTAAGAAGTCATTAATGTATTACGAAATCCGAAGTGAATGAACAACAACTCCAATGTGCTTATTTTTAAGCAACGATCTCTCCTATGTCACCTGCATGAACTTTTGACTAAAATCACCTTTTATGATAACTTCTAGTGGTGCATTTTCAAGTAGAATAAGCTTATTATCTTTAGTGTGACAAAGTGTCTTCTGTACAAACTGCTTTCTTTTTCTATCTACTGCTCACTGAGGCAGAGTTTCTTCTATGATAAAGGTATGGAATCTAAGTAATTATATAAGTTAGCACAAGTCAGCCAGTGTGTACATGTTCCAAATATTTCAGCAATTCATTTCACCTGATCTAAGGATGTATCAGAATCTACTTACAAATGGAAACCAGCGGACGATCCTGGTGTTGTATGAAAATAAGACAATTGGGGAATTTTGTGGTATGATGAACAAAGTCGCTCAGGATATAAGTTTCCTAAAGATCTAAAGCAAAGTTCATTGTCAGTGCAAGGATGATGTTGGAAAGTACACTAATTGGTTTCAGTATTTGTGTTTGGGTTACAGTGTAGATTATGTTTCCTTTTTGGGCTCCTACTAGAGCCAGCTATTTGGGGATGCTGTCCTGGGAGGGCTAGCTTTCTTCCTGAATTAACAATTAACATGCATTGATGGAATTGCATAATCATTGTAACAGAGACTTTATTCCATATGCTTAAGAGGAGAAATTTTCCTTCATTCCTGAAAAGGCTTTCTTTAGAAAAATGTAATATGATTGTACCATAGTTTTTTAAGATCTTTTAAAAGACAGTATCTGTTTCTTGGTGACACCTGGAAGACATTTTTAGACAGTGACATTTTGACAATATCCCATGAATTGAGCAAAAAAACAACAAAATAACACAAAACCGATTCTTCTTACCTTTATAGTCTTTGCTATAGGTGTTTTGAACTGAGTGTGTTTATCATCTCAGCGGGGCTGTGCCATTCCTCTTACAGTGTCTGCTTATATGCTGTTTCTTCATCATACAGTTGTAGTCCTTTCTGACGAGACAGTGGTCCTGGCACACCATCACCCCCGCTCTTCTCTGTAGCATCACAATCTACCGGTATGTCGACTCTTTTGATTCAAACTCCAAATTGTGCCAAATCTCAGCACACTCCACACCCCAGGTTGAGGGCCATTGAATTTTTCATTCAGGCTATAAAAATTGGCAATCCTAGTGGTGTCACACCCAATAAAACACCAGCTTGAAAATGCCATTATGCAAAAGAAAAAACACCTACCTCTCTTGTAGAATAAGTTTGTTCTCTTTCTTCCAAAAGTCTTTAAAGTCAGAGCTGAATTCATGCCAGATACTGAAAAACACATTTGGGGACACCTCCTTCTCTCCAAGTTTTGGTTTCATGAAGAAGTAGGCTGTCGTCTCCAGAAAGCTGTCAAAGGCCACGCGCACATGCGCGCACACACACACACACACACACACACACAGCATAAAAGCAATGATTACTTTTCAATATGGGATAATCTTTCTCCAAATGCTGGTTTCATTCATGCAGTTATTATTATCAAGAGGACACAAACTCCTCAGGTACCAACAGTAGTTCTCTTAGGGTTTCATGCTAAGAGTTTTGGATACAGGTAGTAGCAGCTGACAAAAGCCTCCATATACCGAGAACTCTCCCTGATCCAATCCTATTTTCAAATTTAATCACTATGTGTCCAATATATCTCAGAAATGAACCTGTAGTCAAGTTGGAACATACTGGGAGTGGTGGGTCTATACTTTCTACACTCTAAATAAATGAAACCTCAGCCATTTGCCCATAAACTACTATACTGCTTATATATAATTTGGTTTTCTATATTGTTGGGAGTGGCGGGGGGGGGGGGAAGGAAAAGTTCCAGGATATGCTGACAAAGTCTCCAATCAGTGACCATGGCAAAGACATCGAGTGGATCCCAATATGGCAGCCAGAACTGTGGCGACAGTGCCAGTCTTCAGAAGGTGACACTCAGAGACTGTGTTATATTACAGTCACACAAAGCTCAGAAGAGTTTCCAAAGGGTTATCTGACAAAGAACATACAAGTCATAAATGGAAGATTGATGGCTTAACAAAAGTCTCCCATCACCATGAACAATGCCCTGAAAGGCCAATACAGCTGACAATGTCACAGGGAAGGGACCCGGGCACAGTGTGGTCAGAGTTGCTGCAGGATGACATTCCAATAACCCTTGCTGTCCACTCTTCTCTTTTTTCCTACTTTGGCCAAGGGCAGCCCTATTTACACCACACCAAGATCAAGTTTGATTTCCCCTGACATAAAAATTTGTCAGGCAACTGGATTTGGCCATATTGTGCTGCTTGATTAAAAATATGTGTACACACATACATACTCTAACACGTACCTAACTATGTATTCAGCGTGTCAGATAGCTGATGTTACCTCTTTCCTATGAGAAGTAGCTTGGAAATGAACATTATAAAGTAAGGTATGCAGGGTGACTTCACTCTGAAGGTAAAGAAGACTGAGCGTCGCACAAAATTCCTGGCCTCCTGACTGTGGGCTGCCCGTGTGTATGCAGTTAGTCTGCTTTTTTTTTACATAGTTGACAGCATTAGTTTTCCATATAGTTTCACTCCACAGGTGGGCACAGGGCTGCGCAGGGCAGGAACTGGGCCGGGAACCTCCTGCATAGGCCCCGGCAAGAACTGAACTGGGGACACTCCCCAGCTCAGCATGTGGGTCCTCATGGGCCAGAGCCGGGATTCGATCGTCCGTCCCCAGGGATGCAAAGCGAGCGCTTAACCCGCTGAGCCATCCCGGCTTTCCCTAGACTGCTTTTTTTATACTCTTGCCTTATGGTTGTATTTGAGCAAGATTCTCAGGAAAACCAGCTTTTAGGTTCTGGGGAGAGAGGACAGCACTGATTTGATCAAATGTATGGCTTGCAGAAATAATATATTTCTCCCCAGGTAGCCTACTAGAAAAAATGACAGAGTAGTCACTTAATTCTGAGAGAGAGGCAGGGTGTGAAGTGGTACGGTATGTGAGAAGATGGCTGCCACGAGCTATGGTAATAACATTAGGACGCATCTGCAGAATGTGTTGATGTGAAGACTGGTGGGAGAGTGGATGGCAGAGAGCATAAACAGTCTAAAATGTATCTGGGTCATATTTTATTAAAACTGACAAAGCACACACATACTTTCCTCCTGGGAAAACCAGTGATTCTCCTTATACGCCCAAAGACTATTTATGACCTGTGTGGCTGAAATTAGATCTGAAGTCATTTGACTATCCATTTATTCCTTTTAAATTATTTCTCTGGTATTTATGCTTCATAAAATTAATACAGACCAGTCAGTCCATTTGGGCAGACATATCTAAACTGTACTGGCTGGTTCATTCGTTCAGCTACTTTAAAACAATTTGTAAGTTCCACCACAGGGCAGCATGGTACAAAGGGAGCAATATAGGATTTAGGATAAGAAGGCTTAGGATACTCAGTCCTGGGTCCTTGACTAGCTAGATGAGCAAACCATTTAACGTCATTGTGACTCAGCTTTTTTATTTGTAGAGTATCATAAATAATTGTTTTGATGCCCAATGGAAAAACAATAAATTCCCAGTGTTTGTTGAATGTTTTAATACAAGACAAATGTATTTTATATTGCATATTATTTGACATAACATGTGTTGTATATTGCACATTAAAGAAATATAAATATATATTTTCTAAAAATTTTCTCCAAATTGTAACTAATTCAGCTGGGGCTGATTTATTACTAGACCCTCATGTTATCATATTCTCTGTAGATATTTTTGAGTTACTGCCATGCATCCAGGTTAATGGTAGTGGTAATAGTTATTCCAATTATTCAATAATGTCCTCTTGGCTTTGTCATAACTTGCCCACATAGCTTTAAGGAAGTACCAGCTTTTGAGCTTTAGTTTCTTTATCTGTAAAGTAGAGGTTAGGCCTGTGTTTTAAGGTTATTATAAAGATTAAATGAAAAGTGCCTTGCAACTTATAAACTAAAATAGCAATATATGTATTGTCACTAAAAAACGCTCTTTGTGAAAAACTTTATGAATTTGTGAGAGAAATTAGAATCCTACAATTAACGTAAAGTCAATATGTGAAAATGATGAACAGTATGATTCACAATGAAGAGAACCTGTGTCCACAGCCACTTCTTTGGTGGTAGTAAAAGAGTGAGTGTCACCTCACAGAGTAACAGGAGAGTTAAGAATGATCTGAGCATCATGAGCGCTGTATCAAATGTGTTCAACTACCCCATTCCCAGGAAAAAGTGTAAACACTACAAAAATATAATAACCAAGCAAATGACAGGGCAGTAATTTCTACAAGTTACCAAGGTACTTTGTATCACAGAGGCATTTTCAATTGCATAACCCTATCCAGCATTAGTCAGCATTCAGCTAATTCACTTATATGACATGAAAGATACAATGTAGGTGACAGTAAGAAGAGAGTCCATCCTTTCTGATTATTGCCTTTATCTAAATCAGAAACCAGGAGGGTCCCATCTACCACACAGCAATACAAGATCACTAGAGGACAGATGTCTTATCTGGGAACTTCCTCACTGCACAGGCTATTCTGTGAGACACTCCTGAAATAACCATGGCACATGAAGAGTGAACAGTAAAAAGAACTGTAGTTATGCCAATAAGAAAATGTCATAGTCACTGTAAGAGACAACTTCTGAGAACCTTCTAATCTGGATGCTTAGGTGGTCCTTTCTGTATAAGATCAGCATTGCACTTCTTTCACTACAGACATCAAACAGGACAAATGTACTGCTTTGCAACAAACACAAAAGTGGCCACAGAGTTCTGAAAACATGACTTCAGCAGCAGAATTATTTTGGAATTTCCCTGAATGGCCAACAGAGAGAGAAACTAAGATATTAAAATCAAAGCTCACAGGAACATATGTGCATAAGAATACTGTGTCCATCCAATATCCCCACAAACCTCAAAATGCCAATAGGTGAGACAAACCACTGACAGCAAACCAATGGGGTAACATCATCTGTAAAGAAGGAGAAGGAAGCAACAGGGGATGCCCCTAAAAACAGGAGAACCCCTGAAAAACAGAAACACAAACAGGTACTTTTGAAAGGTCTAAGAGCCAATCTGAAAACCACTAATGTAACTGGAAGGGGTTTTGCGGCTTGAATGCATGGAAGAAAAGAAAGGATCTGTAGTATGTTCGGAAAGAGAGACACTCTGTACTGAGAAAAAGATGCTTGAAGTACAATTCAAAATGTGCAGGATACATGTAAGGACAAAGGAAACAGAAAACGCAGAGATACTGTGGAGGAGAAAACGGTAGACTGTATGAGGTCATTTTTTAAATTGTGTATAAGAGCAAAAGAGGAAGCTAGTAAAGCAAGAAAAGCTATTCTCATTCATCACTTCCTCCTAAAAAAGTTCATTACAACTAATTCCATGTAAAAATGAGCAAGATTAAAAGATTGCAGTGGAAAAAAAGTATGTCATTCAAACACTAAGCACAGCAAAGTTGAAGTGGTTTTATTTATTATCAGACATAATAGATTTCAAGAACAAAAAATAGTGTCAGATCATCATTCCATAATAATAAAAATATGAAATTATCAGGAATAGATAATAATACTATTTAAATATGCATGTGTGTAATAAAAGTTTCAAAAGACATGAAGTAAAAAATGCCTCCTTCTCAGTAATTGACAAAATTTGAAAAAAAAATCACTAAAGATGTAGAAGATTTGAATATTATCAACAAATTAACCTCACTGGCTTTTACAGAATATTGTAATCAAAAGAGTAGAATAAACAAAACACATGAAAACATTCACCACCACAAATAACGTGCTGAGTGACAAATCAAGTTTCAGTAAATTTCAAAGGCTTGAATTATCTAGAATATGTTCTCTGACCACAGTGGCTCCAAAGTATGAAATAAAAATAACATATTTATAATATCTCCAATTTGAAAATTAAGTAAAACTATTATTAATAACCCATGGGACAAAAAAGTAATCACAAAAGAAATTAGAAAACATTTCAAACTGAATATATATGAAAACATAAAAATATCAAAATGTGTGGAATCAGATAAAGCAGTATTTTTTATCTTTAGAGGTACATAAAATTTTAGAAAAATTTAGAGATTTAAAATCTTGTATTTGAAAAATAAAGGTGTAAAACAATGAAGTGGGCATCTAATTCAAGAACATAAAGAGATGTAAATTAAACTCAACTAAGCAGAAGAATGGAAATAATAAAATTTTTTTAAAAAGCACAAAACAAAGAGAAAAATAAACCTTACAGATTAGCAAAGTCAGAAGTTGGTTGGGATCGATCCTCAGGCTGACTGGCCTTGAGGATTGGCCAGAACTCAAGCATATGAGCTGCTGTGTGGGATTGGTCCCAACACAGCAAGATTTGCCCCAGCAGGCTTTGTTGCCTGTTGAGACCATCCTTTGGGTATGCTGTATTTGGGGCTAATTGGGCAGTACTCTGTTGTGGTCCGAAGCTGGCACTGAGTGAGTTGGTTTGGGGGGTATCTTAGGAGTGGCTCCTGTGTAAGCCAAAGTCAGCTACTGCCTGTGATTTTCCTGGGACTATCCTCTAGGAGCTACAAAGATATCCACAGTTGGTAGTTGTCTATACTGGTCCTGGAGGCATGTTGGAGAGGCCACGCTGTGAGCTTAGTCTGGCTACCACCACTATGGAGTCTGGCGCTACTTATTAAAATGTCCAGTGCAACTCTAGGCCTGATGTCACCTGTTAGCTGGCTGTAAGGCTCAGCCACTGAAAGAGACTCTTGAGGTGTATGGGGTGGGTCTTGTTGCCCCAGTGTAGAAAGACACTCCAGAGAGAAAATGAACAAGGAAATGGTGGCCTTAAATTATATATTAGACCAGAGGGATTTAATTGATATTTTAATAGCATTTCACCCCAATGCAATAGAATATATGTTCTTTACAAGTGCACAAGGTAGATGTTCCAAGACAGGCCACATATTGGGTGATAAAACAAGTCTCAATAAATTTAAGAAGACTGAAATCATATCCAACATCTCCATCCACAATAGTATGAAACTACATATCAATTACAAGAACTAATCTGAAACACACACAAATCCATGGAAGCTATGAGTATGCTACTAAACAATGGATGGGTTAATGATGAGATCAAGGAAGAAACCAAAGATACCTTGGGGCAAATAAAAATAAAAACACAATGACTCAAACTCTATGGGATATATCAAAAGCAGTCCTAAGAGAGAAATTAATAGCAATAGAAACAAGAAAAATATCAAGTAAAGAATCTAAATTTATACCTAAAGAAACTCAGAAAAGAACAGCAAACAAAGCCTAAGGTGAGTAGAAAGAAGGAAGTAATAAAATTAGAAAAGCAACAAGTGAGTCTAAAATAAAACAATAGATTAGTGAAATTAAGAACAAAATTAACAAACATTTAACCAGACTCATCAAGAAAAAAATATATAGAAGACCCAAATAAATAACAGAAATGAAAGAGAAGTTAAAATTGACATCATTAAAATACCAAGGGTAATATATTGGCAAATTGAACAATCTGGAAGATATTAATAAATTCCAAGAAACATACAATCTTCCAAGACTAAATAAAGAAGAAAAAGAAAATCTGAACAGACTGATTACTAATAATAAAATCAATTCAGTAATCAAAAATCACTAAAAAATAAAAAACCTGGAACAGATGGCTTCACAAATAATTTTACCAAACATTCAAAGAAGAATTAACACCTTATCTTCTAACACTATTAACAAACTCAAGAAGTCTGAAGGCTCTCAACCTCATTTTACGAGGCCAGAATTTCTCTGATCCCAAAGGCAAACAAAAACAGCACTATATAAACATATACATATACATATATATGTATTCCAATATCTCTGATGAACATAGATGCAAAGATTATCAACAAAATATTAGCAAATCAAATTCAGCAATTCACCATGGTCAAGAAGAAATTATTTCTGGGATGCAAGTTTAGTTCATTATCTTCAAGTCATTTACCTGATACATACATAAACAAAATGAAGAATAAAAACATGGTCACATCAATAGATGCAGAAAAGGCATTTAACAAAATTTAGCATACAATTCATGATAAAAACTGTCAGCAAAGAAGGAATAGAGGGAATATAACTCAACACAAGGAAGGCGATATATGACAAACCCAGAGCTAACATCATACTCAAGGGGGGAAAAGATAAAAGCATTTTCCTTAAGATCAGGAATAAGACAAGGATGTTCATTTTTACCACTTTTATTCAACATAGTACTTACTGGAAATCCTAGCCAAAGCAATCAGACAAGAATATTTAAAAAATGCATCCAGTGTAAAGAAAGAAGTGAAACTGTCATAACGTGATACTATATAAAGAACCCTAAAAATTCCACCAAAAAACTATTAGAACTGGTAGAAGAATTCAGTAACATAGTAGGATATGTAATTACTATTAAGAAATCAGTTGTACTTTATACACCAATAACAAACTATTAGAGAAATTAAAGAAACAATTCCATTTACAACTGCATAAAAAAATACCTAGGAATAAAATTTAAAAAGAAGGTAAAAGACCTGTACTTGGAAAATTATATGTCATAGAAGATACAAACAAATGAAAGTAGATACCATATTCATTGATAGGACAACTTAACATCGTTAAAACGTCTATACTACCCAAAGTAATCTATAACAACTGCACAATACCTATCATAATACCAATGGCATTTTTTCCAGAACTAAAACAAATGATCCTAAAATTTATATGAAATCGCAAAGACCCCAAATAGGCGCAATAATCTCAACATAGAAAAACAAGGTTGGAGGTATCACACTACCAGATGTCAAACTATACAATAAGGATATAGTAATCAAAACAGTATGGTATTTGCATAAAAACAGACACACAGATCAGTGCAAGAGATTAGTGAGCCCAGAAATAAACCCATGCATATATGGTCAATTAATCTATGACAAAGGAGGGTAGAATATATAATCAGGTAAAACCAGTCTACTCAATAAATGGTGTTGGGAAAACTAGACAGATACATCCAAAAAAATTAAACTAGACTACTTTCTTACACATATACAAGAATACGCACAATATGTTGTAAACCCCAAAACCATAAAACTTTCACAAAAAAATATAGGCAGTAAATTCTCTGATATTTCTCTTAGTGATACATATTTTTTTCTGATATATCTCCTTGAGCAAGGGAAACAAAAAAAATTATACAAATGGCACTACATGAAACGAAAGTATATTTGCACAGCAAAGGAAACCATCAACAGACGAAAAGACAGCTTACCAACTGTGAGAAGATATTCACCCATGTAAGGGGTTAATATCAAAACTTTATAAGAAATTCATACAAGTTAACACCAAGAAAAGAAAAAATTCAATTAAAAAATGGGCCAAAGACCTGAATAGATATTTCTCTAAAGAGCATATAAAGATGACCAATAGACACGTAAAAAGATGTTCAATGTCATTAATCATTAGAGAAATGCAAATTAAAAGCACAATGAGTTATCACCTCACCTATTAGAATGGCTATCATCAATAAATCAACAAACAACAAATGTTGGTGAAGATTTGGAGAAAAGGGAACGCTCATATATTCTTAGTGAACCGCAAATTGGTACATCCATTATGAAAAAACAGTATATAGTGTCCTCAAAAAATTAAAAACAGAACTACCTTATGATCCAGCATTCCACTTCTGAGCATTTATTCAAACAAATCCCAAACACTCATTTGAAAAGATATGCACCTCTATGTTTACTGCAGTGCTATTTACAATTATCAAGATATGGAAGCAACCTAAGCACTCATCAATAGATAACTGGATGAAGAAGATGTGGTACATATATACAATGAAAGATTCATGTCCATAAACATGAATAAAATATTGCCATTTGCAAAAATGGATAGACCTAAATGGTATTGTGCTAAGTGAAATAAGTCAGAGAGACAAGTACCATATGATCTCATTTATACGTGAAATCTAAAGTATAAAACAAACAACAAACAAACAAAACAAAACAAAAAGAAATTCATACAGAGATCAAACTAATGGTTACCAGATGGGAGGGGAGTTGGGGGCATGTGTGAAAAAGGTGAAGTGCTTAAGAAGTACAAATTGGTATTTATAAAATAGTCATGGAGATGTAAAGTCCAGCATAGGGAATATAGTAAATAGTATTGTAATAACTATGTATCATGCTAGGTGGGTAGTTGACATATTGGGGGAGTAACTCAATAAATTATATACTCATAAATGTCTAACCACTGTGCTGTATACCTGAAGCCAATATAAAACAATATTGAATGTCAACTATTATTGAAAAATAGAAATGTATATATATATATATTAAAAAATAAAAATAAACAAATGTTTATTAGTTAAGCAACTCAGTTTATGATATATTTTATAATAGCCATAAATTACTAAAGTAATGACAAATGATCTAGTTTCTTCAATAAGTAAATTTCAAAGGAAAAAAAGTATCAAAGCGAAACCTATCGTAAATACTTAAGAGCTGTTGTCGAGTTATAATGGTTGGGATTTCTTTACAGCCTGCTTCAAACAAACTTAACTAGATAAAAACATTTATAACATATATGAACTAATTAAACTTTTGAACAAAAAATAAGTGGTGACAGATCATTTTTAGAGGTGAAATTGGTTGTTTATTTTTAGAGAATCTTTTAGAGCAGGCATGTTCAACCTCTAGCCCAGGACGGCTTTGAATGAGTCCTAACACAAATTCTTAAAACACAAAGAGTTTTTTGTGTGTGACCTTATTTTTTTAAGCTCATCAGCTATTGTTAGTGTTAATGTATTTTATGTGTGACCCAGGACAATTCTTCCAATGTGGCCCAGGGAAGCCAAAAGGTTGGACGTTGTGGTTTCAGAAATATCTACTAAAATTTATATTGAGAAAAAATTATATCCTTTGAGGATTTTCTTCAAAAAGACTATAGGAGGGGGCAAGTGGGTAGGAGGACTACAGATCAATGATTATTGAAGTTGGGTGATGTGTACACAGTTGTTCATTGCCCCTTCTGTTTATTTTTCACATGTTTTATCTTTTTCATAACATTTTGTTTAAAATACAAGTGTACACACAGAGAGAACATTAGTACAAAGAAATAATGGCTCCAAGCATCTTTTAAAATGGCATTCTAGAAATATTTTTAAAAGGCTAGCACATTGCATGAAAGACCTCTACTAGGTACTCTTCCTGACTATGGGTTATGTTCCACAAGTAATAAAAATAGACAGCTTTGATTTCCTTATTTGAAAAGGGCCCACACCACAAAACGAGAATTAAATTCTTTTAAACTTCTCTTCTCTTCTTAAGGCAGGCTTTGTCTGGAAACTTTACACATGAAGAATGACTCAAAACTTGGTTTTTATTATATCCAAAAGAGGTGCTAGCAATTATCCTAAAATAGCATATTCTTTTCTCAAGTTATGATCTGTATGGAGAAGCATGTTCTGTGCAAATGAAGTATTTTAAAAATGAAGTACTTTAAAAGTATTATATTGCCTGTCATTACCATCAGTTATTTCCCGTGTTTGAAGGGGAGTTAGTCTGGGCCAAGCACTATATGAAACCTTGATTTTAAGCCCAACTATTTTGGTGGCTCCTGCTCTGTAGAAGCTGTAGATGAGGACACTACTGTGTCTATTTAATGCATCAGTGAGCTAGTAGTCCAGGCACATCGAATGGCAGGGCCAAGAGAATAAAGAAAAATGCAATCACTATTCAATTACTTCCTTGAAGAAAATGCCTATTGGGTTAGCAAGTACAAAAGTCCAAGTACTGAACAAAGCAATTCACTGTTATGCCTCAGGTTTACAGGCTGTCCAACAATGATGCTGCTCTCAGAACTGGATCACCATCTGAACAGCTGCTCTGCTATAAAATATATACTTCAAGAATGATAAGCTCTTCCGTGCTAATGTTCAGATACTTACTTTTCAACAATCTGAAAGCATGTCTAAAACAACACAAGAGGACTTTTTCAAAAAAAATCTGGAGCACTTCATGAATTTGTGTGTCATTCTTGCACAGGGGCCTTGCTAATCTTCTCTGTACCATTCCAATCTTAGTATATGAGAGTTGTCTGGAAAGAATCTAGCCATGTAATAGGAAAAAAGATACAGGCATTTATGGCTGGATTTTTTCTGGACGGCCTTTGTGTGAGCTACTCAAGTGAGCATGAGAGAGGACTTTTTGATACGTGGCAGGTTGCACCATAAATGATCCTGGTGATAGAAAAAAAGGGATGTATCCACAAAAGCAATCTGAGGTGAGTGATTTAAGGATGGGCTGGATCTTCAGAATCATCAGTATTTTTCCTTTACTTTTTACTGACTGATGTCAAAGAGACTTTGCACTCCAATTAGAGGAGTAATCCCATATCATCTTTACCCACTGGCTTCTTGCTCCCTTCAGTCTGGGCCTAGAGGGTCTGACATTCTGAGTCTGCACTTTTTGTTCAGATCTCTGGAATATTCTTCACCCAGGCACCCACATGGCTTCCTCTCATCTCTTTTACGAATAGATCTCTCCTCAAACATTACTTCCACAAACAGCCAAAGTAAAAGTGCAACTCTGAACTCCCCTAATAATCCTGCTTGACTCTTTTCCACAGCACTCCTGCCACCAGAAATACTAGAGGTTTTGGCCTTTTGTTTACTGTCAGCCTTCCTCTGCAATAATTTCTCCTTTATGAGGTACTTTTATCTTTGATGGTCACTGCTTTTTCCCCAGCTCCTGATCAGTGTCTCGCACACAGGAATTGTTGGATGAATATTTATTCAAAAAATGATTTCTACTCAACTACTGAACTGAACTAGGCACTTCTGGAGAAAAACAATTCTGGTTTTTAGGAAACTTGTAGTAGAAGAAACCTGTGAGGCCTTTCATAGTCCAAGGTTTAAGGGCAAGGGCTTTACGTCAGAAGGATTGAGATTTAGTTTTACTTCTATCAAGAGTGTATCTGTGTTTACTTAATTAACTTTTCTAAGTTTTGCCACCTCATTTGGAACGCTTCCGACCTAATCAAATTCTTGTGAAATTTAAATGAGATCCAGTATGTGCTGTGGTTCATGGAATTGCCAGGCATATAAAAATCTCTGTAAGAGATGGTCCTATCGTCCGTGTGAAGGCAGCATGAAGGTTCCTCTTCAGTCTTCATGGTGTGCATACAGTGTATGAAAAGACTTGCCATTTATTCCTTGTACAGAAAAGTTACAGAGAGTGATTCCTTACCCTCTTTCCCATACCCTTTGCATAATTATGATACAATGCAGAACCTTTATAAAAATGAAAACTGACGTCCACATGCCAGTCTCCTTGTGGACAGCAGGCCAGCACCAGAGTGGGTGAGCCACCCTTACCCCTTCCTCCCGACTCATCTATGCAGTTTATCTTACTTGGCTCAGAAGAACGTTTACAGTAAATCCTGCCAAGACAATTCCTATCACTTCATTTATGTAGAAAGAAAAACATATCCTTTTCCCCTGGCATCTATACGAGATGAACAATAACAAATTATAGCCTTTATTCTGGACTCGATTTCATATGACTCTTTCATACTCCATAGCATATACTTCATATACTTGAACACACACACGTGCATACAGGCAGCTTTCTGGCACCTAGTTAACAGACATATCGCAGTCAACAGCTAAGCCAAGAGGTCTGCAGACGGAAGTAAATCCATTTAATTCAACTTCCTCTTCCTCACCATAAATCTAGCCATCATTATCAGTAAAGCTAAAGCCACCATTCAGATCTGAGTAGCTGTTCATATGTCGCATTGCATCACCAAGCTCTGTGCAGAGAGGTTCAGGACATGTATTTATTTCTCTCTCATGCTGATGCCAACAAGCCCTGACACTCAAGTCCTCCCTCCTTGGCTCACTTGCCAACATGGCAGGCAGTTCAGGCTATTTTGAGCAATTGCTATGTTTGTACTGGTGGGTGGCAATGAAGGGTCTGATGAGGCAGTTTCTTACACAGACTCAATGATCGAAGGGGCCTTTCAGAGAGTCAGCAATTAAGTCCAGACCAGTCTACGTGGGCCAGGGGGGGCTTCCTCTCTGTTTCCTCTGTGACTGTCCCATACTTCTTCTCTCAACATCATTGCCCGTTTGGAGTATAACAAAAAAGTCAGGTACTAAATGTGAGTTTATACATAAGTTAGTGTAGTCCATATAGGTAGAACCAAGAACATAAAGCATCTCAGTATTAAACAAGAGCCTAACAGTTTAAATAAACTGCCAAAGATCATCATCATAAATCGTCCCTTGCTTTTGCCACTTTTATTGTGCAATGTTTGATTTTGTAATATCATTCTTTAGAAATCACTAACATCTCAAGAGAAAGACAGATCTATTTTCAGTTAAAGACTTCTAAAAATAATTGTAATTTTTTATATCCTAAAGTCATCATCTTCATTTTCAGCTTCTTCCTACAGTCCCATAGGAACTTATACGGAGTATAACAAATTTTATTCCTCCAGTAAAAAATAAATACCATTCACTCATTATTAGAAGTCCTTGAAGGGTCTTCCACATTTTCTAAACAGCACAAAGAATACTCATGCCAACCATTTTTCTCCAGGCAATGGAAAATCAGAGGAATTCAGAATGGTAAGAGGGCAAACTGGTATTTCTTTTCTCTTAAAAAGAAGAATTGTGGTATTTTCACCTTCAGGGAAAATGTGATTTCAAAACAGCCAACTGCTCTTAGAAAAAAAGGCAATTCAACATAAAAGCAACTATCAGCTCACACAAAACATGGAAGAGAAGCTTGAAAAACTTCAAGTGACACGTTTTCAGACACAAATTGGCCCTAAGAAGACAATGTAAATGGAGACTCAATATATATATATTTTCCATATTTGTTTCTGAATCTTTCCATGCCCTGAATTCTATGTTTCATAAAAGTCTCACTTTACTAATTTATATACTTTTTTTACCACTCTAAAATGTATTCTCTATGTATTACCGCATCATTGTACCTTTGTCTGCAAGGGGAGAAAGCCTACAACATTCATCACCTCTAAATCAATCCTAAGCTATTCACCTGTGTGGTCTTTATCCTATCTTCAACTGCTTTGTTTAGGAAAGTATCCCAATCCACTGTCTCTGATTTCCAACATCTAAAATCTCTTATTAATGGCTTATCCTCCTGATCCTAAGGGCATATACAGATTTCTCCACTCAAAAATATTTCTCTCTGCTATGCAGTCTCTTTGAAAGACTCCATTATTTATGTATAATAGTTTTATAATTCAATGTGTCTATGTTCTCACTCATTTTGAAATCTGGCTTCACAGACCACCCTCCTGTTATTTTTCTATCAGGGGTACCTGATTGAAACCTGCAACTTTTAGCAATTTTCATCCTATCTCCTTAAATAATGGAACCATTACTCTGCTGTGTATTTAAACTTGAAAATAAGAAATAATTAATAGAGCTTGTCTTTTTCACCTTTATGACAAACCTATGCAAATAAAATTAAATATAACATTTCTATTTCCCCTTCATGAAACTGTCAATTATGGAAGCTTTTACCTATTTCATAGCTTTACTTTGTATTAATTTTAGATTTACAAACATGTTGAAAAATAATATAAGGAATTCCCATATAGACTTCACTCAGCTTTTCCTCACATCAACCTCTTACATAATCACAATACCTTTGTCAAAGCTAAGAAATTAACATCGGGACCATGAAAGTAAAGGAATTCTCTTAGCCAGAGCTACTGCGAACTCTCCACAGTGAAGTAAGATGAACTGCATAGCTGAGTGGGGAGGAATGGGTAAAGGTGGTTAACCCACTCTGGTGCTGGCCTGCTATCTCCAAAGAGACTGACATATTGGCATCATTTCTAATTTAGATGGAAGTCCTGTTATCTCATAATTATGTGGGACTAAGGGAAAGAGGGAAAGGAAATGAAATCTTGCAAGGTATGCCCTCTGACTACAATGAAATTAAATTAGAAATCAATAATAGAATGATTAACAGGAAAAATTATAAATCATTTCTAAGTAATTCATGGGTCAAAGAACCTCTCAAGAGCATTTAGAAAAAAATTTGAACTGAAAATGCAATATATCAAAATTGAGAGATATAGTTAAAGCAGACCTTAGATGAAAATTTATGGAATAAAATGTTCACACTGAAAAAAAATAGAACATTCTAAGATCGATAACATAAGATTCCATCTTAGACAACTAAATAAAGTAAAAAGTGTTATTTAAGCTTAAAGCAACCAGAAGAAACCATAAAAATGAGAGCAAAAATAAATAAAATGGAAAACAGGGGAACTAGAGAAAATCAGCAACCCCTACCCTCCAAAAACAAAGTCTTTCTTTTTAAATACCAATAAAATTGATTAAAGAAAAAAAAAAGAAAATTTACCCATATTAAATAAGTAAATAAACAAATAAAGTGGTGACTAAAGTATTATAAAATGTGGCCATGTGAATAGGCTCTAATCCAAAATAACTGGAGTCCTTATGAGAACAGAAGATTAGAACACAGGCACACACAGAGGGAAGAAGAAAGTGATGCAGTAAACATACATAACACATACATACACATACATACATACACACACACATAGAACATACAAATTAGTAATGTAAAAAAATAGAAGAATTATCATTATTAATCCCATGGACATTTAAAGAAATATTATGAATAATTCTATGCCCACAAATATGATAATTTAGATAAAATAGATTGAGTCTTTGAAAGCACAAACTAAATCTCACAGGAGAAATATATCATCTAAGACACCTTTATCTATTAGAGAAATCAATTCAATAATTAATAACCTGAAAAAAAAACAAACCACCAGGTCTAGGTGGTTACCCTAGTAAATTCTTAAAGAGCTATTTTAAGATAGTAATGAAATGGGTTTATTAATGGCTTTAAAGGAGAAAGTGAAATCAGGAGAGAAAAGGATCCAGAAGAAATATGTGATGGGAGGCAACAGTTCTTCCAGGTATAAGAAAAGAGAAGATACATACATGTTCCTAGGAGTAATTTCATACACAACGTTCTCGCTGGTCTGGTGGCTTTACTCTATGAAATAGTGAGTGGGCAGGAAAATTGGGTAAGAGCAGCAAAGAGGTTTCAAGAGGCTGGAGAAGATAGGGAGCAAAGAATATCTGAGGGAAAATGCATCTTGTCTGGGACACTCCTGTGTGCCCAGTTGAAGTTGGAGGTGTTTAGAGGACAGGGATGTATTTTCATAAACTCTGCAGTTCATATACCAGTAATCACAGTCTTTATCTATATCAGTCACTCAAGTCTCTATTGCATCACACTGCAAAATTCAAGCATACTTCTAATTAAATGCTTATTATCACCACATCCTAGGAGTATCACACATAACACTTTGCTTAGAAGCTAAGGAATCTAAAATGCTCACAGTTTCAACTTCACTTAGAGTGGAGATACTGTTTAAAAGTCAGTTCTATAAAATTCACTGAACAATAAGATATATTTCCAAGGTTCGGTGGAACCTGCAGCCTCCAAAAAAATTTTTCCAGCCATTTCTTCAAAACAGGGTGCTTCATGGTCAATGTTTCAAAAACCTTGTATGCTGCATTCGTGCTAACGCTGTTTGTCAGGGTGATGATGGTATTTCTAATCAAAAACATTTGTAATTTTTAGGAGACACAGACACATAGATAACCAATTTCTTCTGATATATAACAGATTCCCATAGGCTTTAAATATCTGTACAACTAAAAGTGGGCTCTACTTTTAGATGTAAGGTCCTCCTAACACAGAAATAGACAGGTCTGAGCATACAAATCCCGTTGTGTTTCTCTTGATTTCTCATTGACGTAATGAAGAGGGACAGCAGCACATGTTCTTGCAGAGAGCAGCATATATGCCTTGTACTGACATTTGACCATAAAATTCACAAAGTATTCTAACATGTATTGCTAGTTTTATCCTGACGTGGTTACTGAATGCCAGGAAGGGCAGAAACATGGTAAGAAATGAGTTATAGACTGTGACTTGGCAGAATCAAATTGCAACAAACAACCCTCAACTACCAGTATTTTATTCATTTTGGCTTTAACATTTCATAATTAAAACCCACAATGGCACAATGCACATCATGTTCAACTCTGAAGGTGGCTGGGATTCCACTCTTGGCCATCTGCTACCTCACACACTGATTCTTATTTCTTCATCCACAAAATGGGCTCTATCCAGTCTTCAAAGTTCTATCGTGAGAACAAGTGAACTCCCCAAAGCCCTCCCATTCTTCATCCTAGCTGGAGATACTGTATGCATAGAAGATAAAAATCTTCAGTTTTGTGACAATGGCAATTAGAAATACTACAAAGCTCCCTTCAGTAGTGGTGTACTAGTGACTCATTATGACCAAGTCCATGGAAACCTAAATGTCACCCTGAGGTCAATTCAGAGATCTGAGGCTGGAAACAGCATCTGGCATGTTAAAATTTTACTTTTGGTGCTTGGACACATCTTTGCTTTACTAGTACAGCCATATTGTTAAGATATTCCTGGCATGTTTCAAACCGCATAGTACTGCCATACTGAGTGGAATATCTTTTTTTATAAGAGTGAGCAAAGAGTCTCGTGGCAGTTGGTGAGGTAAAAAATGAGAGCTATTATGGAAGCATTTGCAAGTTAATTAGATTCTTTGGCATCCTAACCATTTTGAAGACATACATGCAGTTTGAGACATAAAGAAATGTCACTTCATTTCTTGTCCATACCTCTAGAGCCTATCTCCAATAATTTCTGCACATTCAAAAAGAGGCCACCAAGGAGACACAATTGTAAGGTAATATAAGCCAATATATAACTTTTGTGTTTCCAACCTGAAGATACTCCTCTATTTTTTCAATATCTGTTCTCCCCTTCTTTCTCACTCACAAGAAACATGTCCTTCTCAAATGCCAATAAGAAGCCATCTCTATCAGCCATTTCTAGGCCCGCTGAACTCTCTCCAGTTTTTGTACAACTATGAGCCTCCAGTCTAACCTTCCTCACCGATCTGCATGCTCATTTTCTTAAGTGCAAGCTCCTTTCTCCATGTTCAATCCCTTTCGTTCACTTGTACCCGTGTCCCCCCTTGATTGGAGTTGCACATCACCCATCACTGACTGGCTCTACAAAGCCCCATTCTTAAGCCCTCTGCATTCCCACTTGTTTGGGGAGTTGGGAAGACATATTTATAGCCCATGCCTTATTTCTCTAATATGATTAGTTGCTATTTTCTCCTTGATAAAAGCATGGCTTTAACTAAATGACACTATGTCACCTATAATGTTCTTCAGTGAATCCTTCCATTTGCCTGTCTCTTACCCTCCCACATTCAGGGAGTCAAGAAAAGAAGTCTCCTTATTTCTTGACCTGCAGTGCCCTTCCCAATGACTTTTCCATCATGATTGAGCCACAATTTTTTGAAATTAATGACATCACTTAGTTATTCAACTCCCTCCATGATTCTAACTACCTCATGCATGGCCTCCAGTAATTAGATTAGTTTTCTGCCTTGTGGCTATTATAATAATTGTCTATCCTAAAATGCAGACTATTCCTCCAGTTATGGCCCTTAAGATATCTGTATCTTTGGGTGCAACAATCAAAAGTGATTAGAAAACACTGGCCCCTCCCTCTATATCTGATCCAGTCTCTCTCTGTCCTTCTGAGAAAAGTAGCCTATTCTCAGAGTTTCTACATCTTTATTTTCTTCAGCCCACTGCAATATAGCTTCTGACCCAATTCCTAAAATTGGGTCAAAATTAAAAGAAAAGTATTTTTGATAAGGGTACACATTGTTTTCTCATTATGAAGGCAAATGTACTTTGTTCTTAACTGTATACATACTAATCATTCTTGTGATTTTCCTGCTACCTTTGGTTTACCCAGACCTCTGTCACAACACTCTTCTATTTTTTTTTTTCCTTATTGCTTGAAATTGACTTCTTTCGCCATTATAAGTTCCTTTCCCTCTAGTAGCAACTCAAATATGGGATTTTTCATGGTTTGGGGTTTAGGCCACTGATCATCTGTGGCAGCATCTCCTTGGGTGAGCTCATGCATCCCCGTGGTTTCTGTTTCTACCTGTTTATACTGATGACATACAAAACTTAAGTTACCTGCCAAGCCATAGCCTTGAGCTTCAGATGCAACCATTGAACCAAACAGTCACCATTTCTACCTAGTTGACTTATACAGACCTCAAATGTTTCATCCTATTGCCACCTCAGTTTCAGAAACCATGGTAGTCTCCCACATCAGAAACACGAGGAACTTTCTAGACCAACCCCAAAACAGAATGACATGAGACTACAAACAGAAAACACTCATCAGTGTTCCAGCAGAGTTAAAAAGGCACACATCAAGGCCTAAGATGTACACCTTCACACCAGAGCAGAGAGCCCTGAATGCTTCCACAAGAAAGAGACCACGTCCAACAAAAGGACTGCGTTGTGAGACTTCTGCAAAACAACCTGAAGATTAAAAGACTGGAAAAAAGCAATGCCTTCGGTTTTTTAAGAGAAAATTATTTTTCAGTTAGGATTCTATGTCTAGACAAATCATCCATTAAGAGTCATGGAAGAGGGGAAGCCGGGATGGCTCAGTGGGTTGAGCACTCACTTTGCAGCCCTGGGGACTGAGGATCAAATCCCAGCCCCGGCCCGTGCTGACCCACATGCTGAGCTGGGGAGTTCCCCCAGTTCAGTTCTCACCAGGGCGAGACCCTGGCCCAGTTCCTGCCCTGTGCAGCCCCGCGCCCACCTGTGGAATGAAACTATGTGGAAAAACCAATGATGTGAAACTATGGAGACTGTTCTGGGCCCTCCCCCTTATCTCTATCTCTATCTCTGTCTCTCTCTCTCTCTCTCTGTCAAAAACAATAAAAATAAATCTTAAAAAAAAAAAAAAAGAGTCATGGAAGAATATAGTTTGAGACCCTGCATGTCTAAAATATTTTCTCACAGACAACCTTCCTAAGACATACCTAGTGTAGGTTGTACTCCCTTTTCTAAAAAGGGTGGCATATCCAGTAGGAAAAAACTCTTAAATCTAAGCGGGAGATGTTTTAGGGTGATACATGAGCAACAGGCTCAAAGAAACCCATGTGGATTAAATCAGGAGACAGAGAACTAAAAGAGAAAAACAAAAACAAATGTCACAAATCATTACAATAGATCTATTTGACCTGTGGAAAAAAGTATTGAGAGAGGCTTTTGGAGGCATGAGTGAGTATTTGAGAATAATTAAAAGTAGGCCCAGAGAAAATGAAGCAAATGAAAATAATTCTAAACTTCAAAAAACATTTTTTAACTATTTAAGAAAAACAACTTTTCCAAGCAATCTGACAAAAGAGTGAACGATGCTGACATAGTGATATTAAAGCAAACATTGAACATTTAACAAAAATTATAATATAAAAGTTAGAAGAATGAAGGGAAAATAATGGGATGGGAATTAAGAGAGAGCTAAAACTTCATCTACCATTATTGTAAGTTAATAGATAATGGCCAAATTAACAAATAATAAAATAGCAGTACCAGAATATTATTGAGAAATGTGGCAGAAAATTATTAGAGGAAATAACTAAGAAATGTAAGAGAAAATAGAAAAGGGCGCAGTAAGAGGTTGCTGTTTTTTATTATAAGCCTTATGGTACTGACTTTTTTTAACTATGTCTATATTTATAAACTTGAGTGAAATGAATTAGGCAATACACGTGTGGGAAAATATGAGGATAAGAACAAACTCCAAAAATTTTCCTAAACTAACTCAACTACTATGCATCCTATGCAATTTGTTTGTTAGTAGAACATCAACGAATAAGAAATCACTTGGAAATAAATAGCAAAAACAGAATAAACACCAACTTTCTGGTGCTATGCGCTTACAAAGCTTTCTCCCATTCCAAACCCTATAATATTTCTTAATATTTTCTTTAAAGTTTCTATTCTAATAGAAATTTACTTTCTTCATCTTTTTCTAATTTATGCGGTTGACGACCTGAGATAGAAATCTCGATCTACTTTTAGCAAAACTTCATTATTCTGAGGCTAATTTTCCCCTTCTGAATTCTAAGAACTTGTTTCATTATTTCAAAATGTCTTCATTGGGATGCCCTGTCATTAACTGTCAACATTTTGGACTGCTAAATTCACACAATGAAAAACTGTAACTAGAAAAATCTTACTAGTGTTTGGCTTCTGAGCTGGGACTTAAATATGTCTTTTTTAGAATGGAATTAAGAATTACTTTTTTAAATGCCTTTCTACACATCTATCTATCTATCTATCTATCTATCTATCTATTTTTTAAGAATTTATTTTATTTTTTGACAGAGGCAGAGAGAGACAGAGACAGAGAGAGACAGAGAGAAGAGGGAGGGCCCAGAGCAGTCTCCATAGTTGTATGTCATCAGTTTTCAACATGGTTTTGTTCCACATAGGTGGGTGGGGGCAGCGCAGGGCAGGAACCGGGCTGGGGCCTCCTGAATGGGAGGCATAGCCCCTCGAGCCAGGGTCCAAATCGGGGGCCAAGAAATGAACTGGGGGCCTCCCACATGGAAAGCACAACCCAGTTCAGCATATGAGTCCACACGGGCCGGGGCCGGGATTAAATCCTAGGTCCCCAGGGCTTCAAAGTGAGCACTTAACCCACTGAGCCATCCCGGCTTCCCCTATATTTTTATAGCAGCTATCTGCAAACTTTCTCTTGTGGTATTTCTAACTTATATAATATGGGAAATAAGATAGCTTATTCTTCACTTATGGTCCTATAAAATAATTGACATCACTGAGTGTATTCTGATTGAATACTAAACATTATACTTGAAATAAGCTATAAAGTTCTGAATTTTGACATTTAGTTTTAATTAAAAATTTCTTGTCAAAACAGTACTAGAGTGGGTAATTTGTGGCTGTTGATTTTTAAAAATAACATTTTAACATTAAAAATTACTCAGATATGCATATCCTTGTATTCCTGGTACATTTTAACTATGAACTACATTATAGATTTTGAAAAACTGCTATTGTCTTAAATCAATATAATATTTAACGACTGTAGATTTAGTGAGCGAATAAAGACATTTACCACTTATTTAACTTCTTGCTTCGTGTTTTCCTTATTATCTGGGCATTTTCAGTAAAATACTGCAATGCAAGATAATTTATGAAGCTTACAGAATGTTACAGTGCTGAATAATGGTGCATGTACAAGTTACTAGGGCAGACTGGGAAGAGATTCTCTCTTCCCTGGATGTACTTATATTAGGAACTTAATTCTCACAATCCATTTAAATAGAACCTCATTCTTCTATAGGTACTATACATGGAAAGCACTTTTAACAGTACAAAAATGTAAACTGTCCTATGAAAATAGTGCTCTAACTATAGAGATTGCTTTTAAAATGAGGTTGAAATTCTGTAAGCCTGTATCTGCAGACATGGGTTGGCCACTTAAATAGCAATATTGATAAAACACATATTTCAAATAAAGTTGAGAGGCTTGGAACATTATCTTAATTAACCCTTATCTTTGGGAACTGTTTTAGTGGGTTAAATAATATACAATTTGCTGGAAGTGGCATGTAAACTATTTTTGCATCTATTCATGCTAATCTAGGATTTTTATATGTCAATAATATTTGTACTCCTTCAAAAATCAGTATAGATGTAAATTTCCACCCCACAGTATATTACCAGAGGGATTAAAGTATATTTTCAATGCAAATACGCTAATGTTTCTCCTTACTCTGTGACTAGGATTTGGAGTGGTATTATCACCTTGGTTTTACCTAGATGGGCTAATGTTACTTGGGGGGTAGAGGGGGGAGGTGCAGGAAAGAGGAACTGTGCAAAACCTTGGGCCTGAAAGACTCTATACAAGTCAAAAGTTTCCATTTTTAAAGCAAAATTTTGCAAAGGCAGGAATTCTTGGATGTATTTTTTTCCTATTTATAATTAGTGACCAACACAAACTGAAAGAAAACATACCAAACTCTCTGAAGCAGAAGGTCCTGAAGTCCTTCTATTCAGAATACACAAAAGCTAACAAATGAAAAATCTCAGGAGGGAGGCCACCATCTCAGAATACATTTTTTTTTTTTTAAGTATATATTTATTTATTTATTTATTTTTGACAGAGGAGAGAGAGAGAGAGAGATACAGAGACAGAGAGAGAACTGAACTAGGGGAGCTCCCAGTTCAGCATATGGTTCCGCACGGGCCGGGGCCGGAATTCGATCCTTGGTCCCCGGCGCTGCAAAGTGAGCGCCTAACCCACTGAGCCATCCCGGCTTCCCCTTCATTTTTTTTTTTTTTTTTAATAATTGACAAAGGTCAGCAAATCTACAGAGGGTGTCCATAGATCCCATACCATTGAAAGTCGAAGGGTTTTTAAGAAAATTTATATAGTGGAAAAAAAAAATTAAATAGTGCAACTAGAGTAGGGTGACCAGACATCCCGCTTTTGGCGGGACAGTCCCAATTTTTAACAATTTGTCCCGCATCCCACGGCGTTTTTAAAAAGTCCCAATTTTTGGAAAGAATGCACGACAAGCTAGGGAACAGCGGGAGATAGACCAAATTTTTAATCAAGAACCTCCTCCCCCCGGCCGGTCAATGGTGTCCCGCTTTACCAATGTTAAAATCTGGTTACCTTAAACTAGAGAAGAAAATCCCTTGGTACAAAGAAAAGTGCTGTCTCTAAAACTGATCACATGGCGGAGCGTGAAGAGCGTGAGCAAACTGCAGCTTCTGCCGCTGACCCGAGGAAGCCTCCCTCCTATAGGCTTCCAAATGATAACTCATCTGGGGAGGGATTCCAAGTAGTTAAGGAAGAAATTCACGTTGGAAAATAACAAACTCCCACTTTGTTTGACTTTATCAATATTGTTAAGAGAATGATGTAATTGTTTGGGGGTTCTGCAAAGACATTCCACGTCACACTTCAGTTTTAATACCAGGCTGGAGTCGGCATGGTCCGCCAGCATCAGCCAGATAAACACAGACCTGTAGTCTTTCCATTCATCTCCGGATAGTTACTCAGAAAGATTCTGGAAAATATGCCTATCATGAACTAAACATTTCACTTTCATTTTATGCATGTGCCAGAAGTCCATTCCTTGGATAAACACTTTACAATCTGACACTCTAAAAGTCACTACACATGATAAAGTATGTGTGCATCATTTCAGGACTGATTAAATATTTTCTCTTCCATGACAAATGAACAGTTACATACTATATGGAACAATTGGAACCAACATTCCCTTGTTTCTTTCCTCTATTCTATCTTTATTTTGCATGAAAGATAAAATTTCCATTTCAACTCATTTGTTATGCAATCTTGGCTTTGGTAAAATACCACTCAAGCCATATTACAAGCAGAAATAGTATTTATTTTTTTAAATGTGTGATTTAAAATTCTTTCACAAATGTACTTTCTTCCACTACTATTTCTCACCTTTTGGTATTGGTCGTTTGCAATTGCCTTTGCTGTTATTTAAATTAATGGGGAGGGGGGACTATTGTATTCTCTTTAAGATTTAAAATAAAATTAGTACTATGAGGGGCATTAAGTATATTTTAAAACTATTACAGTCAAACACCTTCATCACATCATAATGCCAAAATAAATCACATTAATTTATTAATTCTATAAGTATGATTGTGCTAATTGCTTCTCTATTCAACAAACTGACTATTGTTTCATGATTAAAAGATTAGTTACATTGTAATATTTTAGTTGTCTTTAGCTCCTTGAAAAAAAAGAAATTTTTTTTTAAAGATTTCCACTCTGAAGCATGTTTTAAAAACAGAGTTTTCTGAAAAATACAAATCTCTTCGAACCAATGTTTTCATCTGTAAGAAAAGTCACAACTTCCTAGAAAAATGAAAGTTCTTTTAAAATAACAAGGGGTACAAATTACTTTGTTTTTCCTTACTCACGGACAATGTATGAGGTTATATATACCTTTCTCAGCCTGACTTATTTTATGTAGAACATCACCTAAATTAACTGACAAAGATAATTTACATTGAAACTATTACATTAGATAATTCAAATTTTACTTTTTGTCATTTCTGTCTGCTTTAGTCATGCCCAACATAAATTTGTTCTTTTTCTATATCAAAGGTCAATTTCACTATGTCCTTTACCTGTGGAATTTAAAGAAATAGAAGAAGACATTTTAAGAAAAATGTGAGGTCAGCCACAATTTATAAATAAAAACATCTGAGTGTCAGAAGTGAAGTTTATAATGCCCAGTCTTATCATTCTTTAAATTAAGATATAAAGGAATGGCCATTTATTAGAAATATCTAGAATTTCTACATTCTCTGCCTGTGGGCTGAGATAGAGGAATTCTGTTAGAAAATAAAAACAATCATATTTGGTCCGATGATATTTTTCCACAATTGAGGAAAGCCATGTATGCTAATTAAAAATAAAATAAAATAAGAAGCTGAAATAAACACATACAGTGAGATGCAGCCAACCTTAACAAGATTCTTCTGAAATCTGTCTTGTAATACAATATGATAGTCTGGCTTGCCCGATAAAATCATCTGAAGATGAGAATATGTTCACTTCAACGTGTATTTGGGTTTTGGGCAAGGTTCAAGATTGATCTGCTCAGTCATCTTACTTTCTGGGAGAATTAAAGAGTTCTGTTAAACTATTTATCCAAAAGCTATATATTTTTCTTTATGTGAAACAGGAGCTTAAAATACCACTTCTGAGATTAATAGCAAAAATGCGTGAATAAACAGAAAAACATTAGCACATAAAATATCATGCTAACAAATGGAATATCAAAAAAGATCTCATTTGATTTAAGAAATATACTAACCATTGTTTCTTTTGAATACATTTACTGAGTTGGCAAATCATAAAATAATCTGAAAAATACATAATATTCTACTATAGAAAAGAATTCTAATGTGTTTCTTGATAAAAGTGCCCTTATCCATTTTAAATGAACTAAGAGCCAAGGTTTCTTAAAAAAAAATAAAGTACTCAAAAATAAAGACAAATGAGTATACTGTCTTTCAAAGAAAGCCGATAACATGAGTTTGTGCATTTTACAAAACATTGTCATAGGAGTATGAATTTCTAGTGAACCTCTCTTAATAGCCACACTTGAGAAAACTTTGCATATTGCAAAGAACAAAGTAATACATTCCTACAGTCCTAGAAGATGGAAGAAAAGATGAATTTATATTCCATTTACAAACAAGGAAACTGGGGCCCAGTTACCTTGTGTGGCTCATCCAGTTGACCTTCTGTAGTATGGTATCAGGGTCTGCCTTCTTTCACAGTGATCTGGGTGAAAATATGGAATACTAAATGGCCTCAAAACCTTTGGAAAACCTCTCTTTTGGTACCTTCAGCCGCACTGGGATAGAGCATCTATCCTACAAGCATGAACTGGGCTGAAGAAAGAAGCCCCATCCTCTCCACATCATTAATCTAGAACAGAACTTCTGCACTAAGTTGCAGTGGTAGAGATGAGCAATAATGGCAGCTTGCTGACCCAGGGCAAGATGAGAGCTTCAGGCTGGGAGTGTGGACCCCTGCTTGGTTAGACCTCTAGAGCAGTTTCCAAGACAGAGCTGGAAAGAAGGGGTTGTGGTTCAATGCCACAGAGTTTTGTGGTTCTTACCAAGATTTAGATTTTCTTTTCTTTTTCTTTTTTCTTAAGATTTATTATATTATTTAAGAGAAGTTGAGAGAGAGAAGGGAGGGCCCAGAGCAGTCTCCATAGTTCACACATCATTAGTTGTGACATAGTTTCATTGTATACAGGTGGATATGGGGCCATGGAGGGATGGTAACTGAACTAGGGGCCTCCTGCATGGGAGGTAAGAACCGTCACCATGGGGCTCAGTAGTAACCAGTTGCATGGCAGTTCACCATATAGGCTTTGAACGGTCCAGGGATTTTATTCCTGGTCCTCATGGTTGCAAGGCAAGCACTCAACCTATTAAGCTATCCTGGCAGCCTCTTAGCAGATTTTCTTGAATGAATGATTCTCCATTTGCTGAATACCCTTGAAACATTTCCTAGAAATGCTAAATGATTGTTAAATATAGCCATATTTTCTAGTTAAGCGGTTATTTGTTGAGAAGAGAGCTCATTCTAGAAGTCAATCCCCTAAGCTCAAGGTATTTGGGTGAGTACAAGAGGAGACTCTGAAAAACCTCTGAGGTACGGTAGATCACTCACACACACACACACACACACACACACACACACACACACACACACTTAAAAAGTTACTGTGAACCTATCTCCACATATTAACAATGTGGGCATTGTTTCTCCTATTTCAGAGATAAGGACACCGATTCAAAAGTCATGGTGATTTCTTAGAGCAACAGAGCCAGCAGTATGAAGAAGTTGTGGAAATACAGATCTGGTACCAAAATCTATGGTCCATGCCCGTGGCAGGCTACCCAATACTAGGTTCAATGGAGAGAATGAGCAACATGACACAAACAAACAAACAAACACTTGGTCTGAATCCAAAGTGGTTTCTACTTTTACCACCAAACATTTGGTAATTTCTAACTATGATGATAACATAAAAATAGTGTAGCGGTTAACATCCACTGATTACTTACTACATATGAAGCACTTAATCCTTACTTACAAAGTTATCCTGGGGCTATGATATTGGTCCAAAATCACACAACTATCACATCTGAGAGGCAGGACTCAGACTCAATAGACCATAGGCTACACTGCCTTCCCAGAAACAAATACTAAAGGTCGCTGCCTAGGTCAAGCCAGACTGCTCTGCAAAAAAGGGTGCAGACTCATTTCTATGGGGAAATGTTTCCAAAGAACCCATTATTCTTATATTTATTTTGGAATTTCGAAGTTAATTGTTCGATTATTAAAAAGTTGCTCTTCTAGTAACAATTTTGTTATTAGCCAAGTATTTTTGTCATGCAACTAACTGAAATTTCTGTTTGCTATATTATTTAAGGTCTTGACCCCACCTTATGCTTTTCATAGCAACAGACCAATTATTTTACTAATTTGTCAAACACAGTATTTTATATCAAATCAAGCACAACAAAATATATGAATCTGTTCAAGGACTATATAGGATCTGGCATAATAAAGTAATGGCAAAGATCTTCTTTAATCAAAAATTTCCCTCAAAAGTAATCAGATTTCTTTAGAGAGTATGATGGTTAATTTGATGTGTTCACTTGACTAGGATGTGGTCATCAGTTTAGATGTTGTGAAGTTTTTTTGAGATGTGATTTTCTAAAACAGCAGACTTTTAGAAAAGCAGATTACTCTCCATTTCTTGGTGGGCCTCGCCCAATCAGTTGAGGGCCTTAAGAAAAAACACTGTGGTTCTCTGAATAGTAAGAAATTCTGTCTCCAGAATGCTTCCCGATTCAAAATTTTAACATCAACTCCCATCATAATTTTCAGCCCGTCATGAGCTGATTCCTTAAAATCAACATCTTTCTCGCTACACACACACACAAACCCATACTAATGTATACATACACATATATCCTATTGGTTCTGTTTACTGATGAATCTTGACTATTACAGAGAGAAAGAAGAATAGGAGAAAATTGAGGCTCAGAAGCAGGGAGATTTCTGAGATACATTTCAATGCTCACCCATGATGGCAAATCTCCTCTCTGGAAGTGAAGGCATACACAAGGGAGGCTCATGGCTTCCTACCTAGACTCTGCTTTTGAATGTGGAAAGGGAATGGTGTCCTATAACCAAACTCTCTACCCTTCTTTCTCCAAATAAGATTTCTGCTATCTTCCTTTTTTCTTCTATTTCCACAGTTCTAAATCCTCTTCAAATGTGAAAGTGTTAAGCTATTCACAATAATGGATACTTAAAAGAATTATATAACATTCAGACTCATAATAATAAAATTCAGAAATTCAATGTGTAATTAAAGCATACCATTATATTTGTTCATTTTTCTTTTATGCTTGAAAATAAAAAATGAACTAATGATTGGCTCAAGATGAAATATACTAAGCACTTTATAAGCCTACTCTGAGAAGAAATATTAAAGAAAATTACTTAAGTGCTCACCATTTATGAGTTTCTGTCAGTGAGTTTTCCTCTGTCTCTTGGTCAATTTTAGCTGAAAATGCAAGAAAAGTGAAATATAGTTATTCAAACTCAAGCAGATATTATCTAAATATGAAATATATTTTAATTCATTATTAATTCTAATGTACTCCAGCCAAAAGTATATTTTAAATCTATGAACAGATATCATTGATTCAATTATACTTAATTTCCATTAAGTTAATATTATTATATGGACAAAAATAAAATATATTATATAACCAACTAAAATTTTTTGGTCTTAAATAATTTCTTTTTTTGTAAATAATTTCTTTAAGTGAGTCACATTAATCTGAGAAAACAAAATGCTAATTTCATATTCACTATTGTGTTTGTCAAAAATTAAATGCTAATAATTAGTTGAAAATAAGTCTCTCAAGCAAAAGTACAAAATCCAAGTCAAAAAACAAAATAGAAATGGTATGTGACTTCCTTCATTAACACTCTCCATTCCGGACCACACAGAGAACAGATCCAGAGAAAAGTCCTAGAGGTGCAGAGAAACTACTAACATTTTCTGTTAATTGCAAGTGGGGGGTGATCGTGTACCCACTTTTTTGCTACCACCATCATTTTTGTCTAAAAATAAATCATGCAAGCCTGACACAAGCCCTAAGATCAAACATGTGAGATTCCATTGTTCTCAAATTGTTTAAAATAACACAGGAATTCCTTCACCGAAAGTAAGCATGGCAGTGACTTTCGCATTTTTGATTAGTAAGCATTCTAGGAATTTAGTATTATTCTACACACAAGTATATACATAAATAGTTCTGACAAGAAAGTTTCAAAAATACTCTAACTCCATGCAACAATCTCTAGTTTTAGTCTATGCTATTAGTTTTTAAAATGTTAACTGTAACCCCCTAAATCAATCGCAAGCTGTACGAATGGTTTGTAATACACATTTTGAAAATCACTTTAGCTACAGAACAAAAGTAAAAAATTAATTAATTTAAAAAAAAACCCTGAGACTAGTGAAAGAAGTTGTCTTTTCATAATTGTTCCCCTTTGGGTCATACTTGTGGTCATTTGGGAAAATTAGAAGACAAAGTGGAGCAGAACAAATTAATTATAAAAAATTGGAACTCTGCACAAAATCAAACCCACGGTCACTTGGGAATTGTCAAAGTGTCTCTATCACTACTCAAAACACAATAGTTCAGCTTGGGCTGGTTAATGTTTTACAACCTCGAGACAGCATTTGTTCGAAGGTCTGTACAGTATCTGCAAAGCCAAAATCAACTGTCATATTGTCACTCTTTGCCAGGATTGTAAGCATTTAAAAGGGATCCTCTGAGTGGGCAACAGAGGGTTTTTCCCTTTTCCTTTTACACAAACTTATAGGGCAATCATTAGCCATATCAAAACTAGAATAAATGTTCCATGATTTTACTTTTGAAAGGCTCCAACATGGACATATCATTTTATAAAATCTGCTCTGGGCATTACATGAAAATGGTTTGCTTCCAGAAGCAATTCTAGAGCCACATAAAGTTTGTGTAAGGGAAAACAATAAAGCACCAGAATGCATACCATTTTCAGAAAGGACATTCTTCCAACTGCCCTTAAATCTTTTTATATTTTTTAATTTTTTGTAAACTACAGAGATTAAGACTAAGATTGGAAGAAAATTTCTGTACTACTTTAGAAGAGTCAAGTAAATGTTTCATACAGTTTAAAACACACTACAATGAAATGCCAGAGATCTATGTTCTATTTCAGATTGTGCCACTAAAATTATCTATGTATTATTAGGCAAATAGATTAATCTTTTAACATATAAAAAATATTCAGTATGGTTTCCCCCAATAATTAGCAGGGACTAAACAAATGTCCTTTGAAAATGCTGGACTTCAAGTTCTTACAGTTCTTAAAGTGATATACTACATAATTATGTTTCACTGAATACATCCACTGCTATTTTATTATGGTTCAACATTATATTCAGATAAAGAAAGCACATACTTACAGCTTTTCAAAAGCACAATCACCTAAATCGTGGTGAGTGGAATGAAATGGGTTTTACTTGTTCACAAGGGTTCTTTTTGATGTGTAATAAACAAATTTTGATTCACTGCATAAGCAAGTTTGTCTGAAAAAAACACTTTAATCCAAAGTGGCAGAAGACTGATTTTTATCGAAGGAACAGAACATAAAAACAGACCTTTTCCCCAAATCTAATAGCCTTATTGCAATCATAAAACCAAACTGGAATACCAAAAGAATATTTTATAATATTCTATTATTCATTATTCTAAGCTAATTTTGAAGCTATGGGGATATATGTAGTCAAACCGTAATCAACTTTGATAAATCATCAAATGAGAGATCAAAGAAAGTACATTAGAGTACGCATTTCAACTCCATGTAGAATCAACAACTCAAAGAGCTGGACAGATTTTCCTTTGTATAACAAACTTAGAAATAAAAACTTTCTGAACAGTTGAGGTGCAATTCAGTCTTCTGAGAACAATGAGATCTCATTTTCCAACACAATGCTTGTATAAACACACATCAACATTTTGTTGTCACAACTGTTATAAACACACTTAGGATGTTAACTTAGTGACAAATGTAGAATTTGGTTTCTTCAATTAGTGAGGATGAAATCTATTCAACTATAATAAAATGAAATTGTTAGTGAAAATTGAGACATCTTTTAGTAATAAAATAAGACTAACAGTGCCATTCATTTAGGGAGTGCCCAAGCTAATTGCATGCAGTGCCCAAAATCTTAGAACAACCACGTTTTTCAGTTTGAGTAAAAATTCGACAGGCTATGCACCATCTGTCTTATAGGCATGGCTTTTTTGAGCATGGCTTTGCTGAAGGTGACATAGAAAATAAGACTATCTTCTATATGGAAATATCTTACTGTTAATTATTTTAATCCCTAACCTATATTTTCAGAAATATAAGAATTATATTCAATTAGTTTCGAATGGTACAGACAGCTTTGTGACTAGTTTTGAAAGCTGATATTCCTTTTAATGGCAGTTTTTCTTACATATTTATAATCTAACAAGAAATACTATTACATGACAGTATGTTAAATCAGCTATGAGAAAAAATATAAAATATTCAAATTTTCTGCTTCAGGGATTAATGTCTCCTTTATAGCACATGGCTCATTTCTTTTTTGACATGTCAAATGAGGATGACAGCCTTTTAGTTGTTCATGACCATGGTAACTACAGGAAAGCTAAAAAAGCATTCCACATAGACAAACAGGCAGAAGGCTTGGCTTGCAGTGGTGTTTAAGCTGTCCGCCAATCACCAGATGCTCTCTGTGACACAGCCTCCCAGAAAGCCTTCACCACCTTCAACAGATGCATTTGTGTGACTCCGGATGGACAACACTGCCCAAAGGCCTCTCAGGCCCCTGGTCTCTGGGAACGCATCTCCAACATTTTTTATGAAAAAGCTGCACTTCCTTGGCAAGGTATTCTTATCACACTGACTCTCATGTTCATATCCCACCAGAGCTAGAATATAAAAGTATAAGATTAAAGCCATGCTAACCCACCTATGAATTCTAGACAGCCACTAAGTTGTGCTAGATTTTAATACTTTTGATAATCATACTTTGATTTAATAACTTTATCATTAAGATGGCTAACAATTGGGAAGCTGGGATGGCTCAGTGGGTTAAGCGCTTGCTTTGCAGCCCCAGGGACCAAGGATCGAATACCGACCCTGGCCCGTGTGGACCCACATGCTGAACTGGGGAGTGCCCCCAGTTCAGTTCTCACTGGGGTGAGACCCTGGCCCATTTCCTGCCCTGTGAAGCCCCGCACCCACCTGTGGAATGAAACTATGTGGAAAAACCAATGATGTACAACTGTGGAGACTGCTCTGGGCACTCCCCTTTCTCTCTGTCTCTGTATCTCTCTCTGTGTGTGTCAAAAACAATAAAAAAAAAGAAAAGAAATCTTGTATAAGACGGCTAACAATTTCTTTTTCATGAAGAGTAAATAATAGATAGGCATACCTCGTTTTATTGCACTTCACAGATATTATGGTTTTTCACAAATTGAAGGTTCATGGCAAACCAACATGGAGCAAGTCGATGCTCAATGATAGCATTTTTTAAATCAATAAAGTATTTCTTCATTAAGGCATGTACAGTGTTTTCTTAGACATGAAGCTATTACACACTTAATAGAGTATAGTATAATGTACATAACTTTCATATGCACTGGAAAACCAAAAGATCTGTGACTTACTTTATTGCACTTTTTACTTTAGATAATGCAGGAAGCCAGCCTGCATTATCTCTGACACCCTTCTATACACACCAATGATGCATAGTAATGATCTTCCAGTTTTATCACTCCTCTCCACATTATCATTACTATAAAAATAAGAACTGGTATATGTAGCTTTCAAAATCCAAAAAGTTTTTCAATGTAGGAGCATCAAATATCTTCTTAATTCTATTACATATAGAATCTAGATTTAAAATGAGGCTTGCATACTGTTAAAATGAAGGTGCCTCCTTAAAAGAACATAAAGAAATCATGGGCCAGGAAATACCACAGTAGACTCAAAGACCTTTGGAAAAAATCAATGAATAATTCTAAACTATATTTAATATCTTTTTCTTCCTATTTAATTTGTGTGTGTTCTTTTCACATGGCTATAAAGAACTCTCATTGCTGATAGTATAAGCAGAGTCTAACATTTTCTTATACTTTTTTTTTCAGACACAGCAGTAAATGAAATTGCTCTAAGGAAGACAACAGTGCTTTTTGTAAATTAAGGGAGAAACTATTGAAATTCAAAAGATAAAATGATTTTTGAAAAGTTTGCAATGCTCCTTGAAAGCATACCAATTTTATTCCATACATACTCTGGGTAACTGTTCATATCTTGATTTTGAGACTCATCATCAAGAAAATGTTCTCTGATTAAATATACTGAAAACTGAGTTTGAAGCAGAGATAAGTGAGTCAAGGTGGTGAAATGAAGAAATCAATTGTTGACTGCTACTGGAAGGAAGAAAAGGGTAATGCACTTTTTAAAAAGATGGCAAAGTACAAAACGGTTATATAACTCAACAACAAAAACCAAACAATCCAGTTTTAAAAAAAAAGGACAGAAGACCTGAAAAGACACTTACTTCTCCCAAGAAGACATGCAAACAGTTACCAATATACAAAAAAATGCTCATCTTCAGGAGCTATTAAGGAAATGCAAATCTAAGCCACAATGACACCACCTCACACCTGTAAGCATGGCTATCATCAACAAGACAAGTAGTAACAAATGTTGGAGAGGTTGTTGAGAAAAAGAAACCCTTATATATTGTTGGTGGGAACATAAATTGGCATACCGTAGGCACTATAGGAAACAGTATGGAGGTTCCTCAAAACAATAGGAATAGAACTACCACACAATTCAGCAATCCCTCTTCTGGGTATCTACCCAAAAAATCTGAAAACATTTATCCATAAAGATATATGTACCTCTATGTATATTGCAGCATTGCTCACATGGCCAATGTACCATGTGCCATGGCCAACACATGGAAACAACCAAAGTGTACTTCAATAGATGACTGAATAAAGAAGCTGTGGTACATATATACAATGGAATATTGCTCAGCCATAAGAAAAGGTGAAATACTGCCATTTGTGACAACATGGATAGATCTTACAATTATCATGCTAAGCAAAATAAGCGAGAAAGAAAAAGTGGAGAACAGTATGACTTCACCCATGTGGGATATAGAACTGAAAGCTAACAAAGAAACAAGGCAAACAGAGAAACAAGCACTCATAGACATACATACACAGTTTAGTGGTTACCCAAAGGTAGGGGGAGAGTGAGGTAGTAGAAGAGAGTAATGGAGGTCAAATACATGGTGATGGAAGGAGAACTGACTCTGGGTGGTGAGCACACAATGCAACACACAGACGGTGTTATAGAAATGTATGCTTGAAACCCATATAATTTTACTAACCAAAATCACTCTAATAAATTTAATAAAAATTTCTAAAAAGTTTGTACTGACCATCTCCAAAGAATATCAGTAACTCACTTTAACAGAACTAAAATCTAAAACTGAAGAAATAGTGAACATTAAAGAAGCTGATCAGTCAACTGCCGCACCACAAGGGGCAAACTGAGTCTTAGATATCATCAGAATGTTGCAGCTGTTGTAGTGACGGTTCCTTTGCCTCCCAAATCTTAGGAGCCAGAGAACTGAACTTTGAGGCAGAGTAAGCCTCTTAGGAGGCAGTGTTTCTTTATTTGGTTAGTTTTCTGTTTCCCTTTATTTATTTAGTTTAGGGTTAGGGCATAAGATCACCTTTCAGATCCAATTCTACCAGAGATTATTGGCATGGATGGTCCCCTGTGCCTAAATATGCAACTGTTTAAAAATAGTGTTTAAATGATTCTGTTTCAGAACATTGGCATTCAGCACGTCTTCTCCAAAGTGTTCATACTTCCTCCCCCAAATCTCTGCCTCCACAAATATTTTCTGGTGGTTGCTGTCCTACTAAGTTGCTATTTTGACCCAGTGATTAGTGTCTGCAGTCGCTTGTCTGGCTCCGGACTCTATTCAACGCTAAATATTTCTGCTGAACTTGTTCCAAATGACTGTGAGTAAGCAGAGGCTCGGAACAGACGCCCTTCTGATCCTGAACTTTCATGAGGGAATACCACATATTCCCAGGTAATTGGAGACAGAGTTGCATTTGAGTAATATCAGATGGGAGGCAACTTGGAAACCTTTCATCTACTTGTCTAGGCTCTAAATCTTTGTGCTATTTTTCCTTTTATTTAAAGTGTTAACTAGTTTTTGTTTATAATTATCTATGAATGTGCATTTCAGTTGCTTTTAAGTGTAGCCAGGATGGGTTATTTTTTAGGCAGATGCAGTGCCTTTCTTCTGAGTCATTTAAAGCTGTCATTTAATTGGTCATATATTGCTTCGGTTTTGAGATTTTTGACACACTGTTTCTTTTGACAATGAACTTAAAGTCAAGTAAATTTGGGTAGTTTATACATGTCCAGACAGGAAATGAATTATCAAAATATCTTTCCTTGGATAGCAAAAGAAAGAACTTGATGCATTTCTTCCTTGATGCTGCAAATGTTCTTAGGACTACTTCTGAGAGGAAGAAAGCCAATATCTACACAGTATAAAATTACAACTTGACCTTCACAATAATTTGCAACTGAGTTTTAGTTAATACCATGGGTTATTTCAACCTTGTATATAAAAATATATACTATTTGTATCCTTAGAACTATAGGCACATATAAACATAATATATAGATGTTTGCTATATAAACTTAAGAAATACACACATAACAGTAAGTGATGCATACTTCAAAAATTTACTATATGTGTCTTCTGGCCAACTCTAAACTACAAGAAAGCCACGTGCAATTACCACCTACCCTGATGTACTTATTGAAGTAGTCCTCAGAAAAATTCCTTCCTAAATTTTCATTTTAAACTCAAAGTAAAAAAAAAAAGGGAAAACATGATATATATGCACACATGCATTTTAGGGAGCTACTGATTTCTAAATGGAAAATTGCTTACTCCAACTAATTTTTTAATATAAGATCATCCCCCAACCCTATATATTACCCTCTCTATGGGTTAAGCAAATCTGTCATGAGTTTTCATTAATGCAACATAAAAATCAAGACACCTTCAGGTCAATTCCATTCTTTTCTCTATATCAAGTAATAACTACCTTATTGTAAAAGATAAATCAATCATACCTTCTTTCTAATTCCATGAATTTAAATTATGAGTGTTCAGAAAAATTAAAAATCTCTAGGACTCTTTAACTAAAATATGCAAATACTTTCAATATCATTAAAACACAACACCAATTAATTCTAATTAGTAGATTCAGATAATCAAAACATAAAACTGCTTTAAATAAAAATCTGAAAACCAGGAAACCTTTTCTGATATGTTTTCTTTTCCTAACATTACTTGCTAAAACACATTTCAACTATAGAAAAAAGGCCACATAATTTAATGTTACAATATTTCAACGAAACTTTTGAGTGTCCACTATGTTTTAGGGGCTCATATATACATAAATATTATATAGTCTTTCCTTTCAAAAAATGTTAAGATAAAAGATATGTGTGAATAACCATGCATATCAATATTAAGAGAAATACAGTAAGTCCTCAATGTCATTGATAGGTTCTACATTTTTAAGAAAAAATTATGTATCATGAAATCAATTTTATCATTTGTCAATTGACATAAACAAGAGTTAAGTTCATCAAGCATCTCACCAATGTTCTAACAAAATAATGTTGAATGAAGCAACATTATTCGAGGACCCACTGTATTTTAATAGAAATGTTAATATAGATAATACTACTGCCATTTTAATAATACTACTGCTATTCTAATTCTTTACCCACAATAATAAAATTCCATATGAAAGGAACTACAACTATTCCACTTTACAAGGAGAACAACTTGCTCAAGGTACCAAAAATGTTAACAGAGACAGGATTCAAGTTCGTGCAGTCTGGATCCAAAGACATACTCTCAAGTTGGTCATGAGCACAGTTAAGTGAAACATTTACCCACTGAGCGAGAAGTCAGTATTGAAAAGACAAAGAAATACACTGAGCTGGGATTAAAATAATGAACGAGTGTTAATCAAGTGCAAAGAGAAGGAGAGACTGGAGAGGGCATTTACACAACAGGAAAAGACAGTGCAGAGGCATAAGTGCACTGTAGTCCAGGATGTCAAGAAGGAAGAATATAATGAAGACCAGATTAGAAATATAATGAAAAATAGTTGGCTAAAAAGCTAAGTACAGAGGCATATCTAATCTCTTATGGTGTGAATTTATAACAGGCAAGGCAAAGGAGGCTGAACTGTGCTCACTTTAAATCAGTGGGAAGAGATTTCCAATTTGGACTTCAGTAACAAGAACCTAACTTATCCTTCTGTTGTAATCAACCAGATACTACATAAAATATAAAAAACAATCGTTTTCATATCCTGGACAACAGGCAGCACAGGACTCTGATCATTGAAATAGGTAAACAGACTAGGTGAACCCTGCAATCTTTCTGGATCCCTGTCTGAAGTCTGAAGAACCATGTGGAGAACTGTTGTTGACCACCTGGGATAGGATAGTTATTGGAGAACCCAGTAGAGGGAAGGCGAAAGCTGTATTAGTAGGACTTGTGGGAAGGGTAGTGTAGACTAGTCCCAGAAAAGTTTAAAACCATATCTTAAACCAAGCATGTCCAACCTACAGCTTATGGGCCACATGCACCCCAGGACAGCTTTGAAAGCCCAAAATAAATTCGTAAACTTTCTTAAAACGTTATGAGATTTTTTTTTTTTGCAATTTTCTTTTAAGCTCATCAGCTATCATTAGTATTAGTTTATTTTATGTGTGGTCCAAGACAATTCTTCCAATGAAGCCCAGCGAAGCCACCCTTGTCTTAAAGGATCAAACTGAGTCAAGAGTAATTAAAAGTGTCAACCCAAAAAAAGCCAAATATTCTTTAGCAAAATACACATTTAACAACATATCATAGTGTCCAGCATTTAATAAAAAAATAAACAAACCAAGTACCAGGAAAATGTAATCAACTAGCAGAAGACAAATAAGTCAATACAAACAGACCTACAAATGGCAAAATATCAACTACTAAATAAGAACACAAAAGCAGCAATGATACAGTGCTCAAATATTTATTATAAAACATGAACATAAAGAAGAGAAAAATGGATGTCAGTCTACTCAGGGTGCTGTAACAAAATATCATAAATGGAGTGGCTTAAACAATAAACATTCATGTCTCATAGTTCTGGAGGCTGGGAAGTCTGAGATCAGAGTGTAAGCATGGTAGGGATATGGAGAGAGCCTTCTTCTTGGTTTTCAGATGACCAATATCTCATTGTATTCTCACACAACTGAGAGCAGAGGGAGATACAAGCTCTCTCATGTTTCTGTCTCTAAGGGTACTAATCCCATCGTGAGGCTTCACCTAATCACCTCATCACATCCAAAGACTCCACCTCCTAGTACCATCACATTAAGATTAGGGTTCCATCATAGCAATTTTGGAAGGACACAAACATGCAGCCCATAACAATGGAAGATATAAAAAATAAGGGAGATCCAAGATGGCGGCATGAGAGGAGAACGCCAATAACTGCCTGGGAAGGGCCTTGTGAGCAGAGGGGAATCCACAGGGGAAACCCTGAGAAGAAACCTCAACTAAGAGAGCCACACAACACGGAACAACACACAAAGGTTGGAGAAAAAAGGGGGGAGCAGGAGAGGAAAAGGGAAGCAGTGGTTCGGGGACAGAGACTCGGAGCGCGGCCCGGGGCTGGCAAAAACAAAGGGGGATTGGGGGACTACAGCCAAAGTGGAGCTGGATCGAGGGCGGGCTGGAAGCCAAGACCTAGGGAGCGTGGAAGCCCCACAAGACTGTGGACAATTTAACATCCGAACTCAAGGGACAGCACGCAGTGCCCTAATCAGATCACAGAGCCTAAAGTGGAACAGGGACTGTGGAGCAGGGCGGCGGCACTTCCCGGCGGGCGGGGTCAGAGCAGGGCACCGGCCCACAGCAGCTCAGCACCCCTGATTTACGGAGGAGACTGACTGTGAGGGAGCACCTTCTGAGGACAGGGCTCTTGGAGTGAGAGCTGGGGCTTGAGTGGGCACAGCTGCATTGGACGTGCTTGGAGTGAATCCGGGGGTCTCAACAGAGCCGGGAGCGTAGAGCGGCTGCCGCCCGAGCTACGGCCTGTGCGCACAGGGCTTTCGGCGCCCCGCCCACCGGGCTGCCCCGCAGCGCCACTGCTTGCTTGCGGTGCACTACAGGGCTTTTGGCACCCTGCTCGCCAGGCCGCTGCAGCACTGCTGCCTGTGCGCGGGACCGGCTTTCGGCGCCCTGCTCACCGTGCCCACCGTGCCCACCGTGCCCACCGTGGCGCTGCAGCGCTGCTGCCTGCTTGCAAGCGTGCAGCTGGGCTTTTGGCGTCCCGCCCACCGGGCCTCTGGGGCGTTGCAGACCGCGTGCGCAACTGGGCTGCCTGCCGGGTCTCCGCGGTGTCATTGCCTGTGCGCAGGACAGCGTGGCCGACCAGGGCCTCTGCTAAGCCCCAGCCCATCCAAATGCTGCCCTGCGGGCGTGCCTTACAGATACAATTGAAGGAGGGGCAGCCAGGAGGAAGAAAGACCAGAGCTCCTGCGCCCCGCCCCCACTGAACCACCTGCACCCCTGCTGAAACAGGAATCTGCTATTGTGTCTAAGGCCCGCCCTAGCTCCTACTCACATGCCCCCACCCCTGGCCACACCTTTACTACCCTGCTATCTAACAGCTAAGACAGCAACCTGAAGTGCCCCAGGGCACAGAAGCTGTCTGCTTCCCCCAACCCTCTCCCAAAATCTCCTTCTTCCACAACTGAGTCCAAAAGAAAAAATAAAGAGAAGCCCATCTGATAGGCAAACCTCCAGAGGGAAAACAGACTCATGCCTAAAGCAAAAAGAACCACATCAAACACAATGCACACCTCAGAATCCAAAGCCCCTCCAGAAGATCAGGGGCAGTCTTTAGTAAAGGACCTTGCACACTTGGAATCAAATCTAAGTGAAACAGAATTCAGGGCTGCATTAATCAAGACACTCAGAGAGCTCATTCAATGCTGGCAAAGTACCCAGACACAGTTAAATGAC
>PVKE010004406.1:0-12060 GCA_004027555.1 Craseonycteris thonglongyai
TATAAGGTGATGGAAGGGGAACTGATACTGAGTGATGGGCACATAATACGATGCATGAATGATGTGAGGTGGACTTGAACATCTGTAAACTGTCTAATTGTTACCAACCAATGTAACCTCATCAAATTTAACAATAAATAAAAAAAATAAAAAAAAAAAGAAAACAATATCTTGTTTCACATCTTAAATTATAGTTTAATTTTCATAAATATTTTCATGATAATGTTATGTGGACATTGACATAATTGATGTCTAATTAAATTTTAACACCTGAAGTAATATCAAATTTGTGGTCCTAAGAAACTATATTGCAAGACTCAAAATTTCTGAGCTTTACAGTATAAGTTAGGAGACTTTCTGTGTTCTTAATCCATTCAGACTGCTATAACAGAATACCACAGACTGGTGGCTTAAACAACAAACATTTATTTCTCACAGTTCTGGAGGCTGGGACGCCCAAGGGCATAGTGCGGTTCTTCTGTGTCTGCTGAGAGCCCATTTCCTTGTTCAGAAATGGCCATCTTCTGGCTGTGTTCTCTCAAGGTGGAAGGGTTGATGGATAGATCTTTCTAGGACCTCTTTTATAAAGTCATTAATCCCATTCATGAGGGTCCCAATCTTATGACCTAATCACCTCCCTAAGGTCTCACCTCTAAACACTCCTACATTGGAGATTAGGTTTCAACATATAAATTTTTTGGTGGGGGGAGAGAACATTCTGTCTGTATCAGTGCTGATGTATTAGAAAATTGTTTTTCTAATTTTAATGTATTTTTGACTGGTTATATGATCAAAAGCAAACAGCAAACAATATATCACAATATCCTGCCTTCATGTTGAAAGCCATTAATTATGTAATGATCCAAAATAAATTCAAATTCCTGATAAAAATATTTGAGTTAATAGTATACAAAGTTAAGAAACCTTCAGTAAACCATCATTCTTACTATTTGAACAACTCAGTAATACCAAATCCATAGTAGGTAAAGGTATAACAAATAAGATTTAGAAACTTTCAGTATAGGAGCATGAGGAAGAAAATGATTTCTTGGGTCAATGACTTAAAATCTAATGTAGTTGTGCCATAGCATGTTCTAGGTTTGTGACTTGAGTAAATTACCTAATCTTTCAACACTTAATAGAGATTGGTAAGATTTAAAAAAAAAACCTCTCTCAAACAAGGTTAGAACACACTGAACAGCACACATGATGCATCAGAGAAATTAAGATACATTTTTGTCAGCTTTGTTTTTAATAATACCTAAAATAGGGATGTGGATTTAGATTGTCAGCTAGTGGGCTTCCAAATACTTTGTCCTAGAATAAAACATTAAACTTAGCTGAATACAGTTTGGCAACTGCAGGGAGAGTTCCTCAATATATAGTAGAAGATAGACCTCCTTTGCTGTGGCTGGCTTCTCATAAAAGAGAAAAGAGAGGAGCTGAGCTGAGCTTGCATTATGCTTTCTTTCAAACAAAAACTGATATTCATGAGGCCAAGAACATTCTCTTTGATTGAAGACAATCTACATGTAAAGTTAATGCTAGAGGAAAGCATGATCTTCCCAGAATACCAATAGTAGAAATGGTAAGCAGTAAATAACAAACAGAAACAGTGATAGGATCTATATTAACACAATTATTATGGATAGCAAATGAGACAACAACATAATAGTACTCAATATATATTAGTACTACTTTTTAAAAAATTATTGCTATTAGCATCTAAAAATCTTTTGTCATCAAGCCCTTTCAACAAGCCAGGATTTTTTTTTTTGTTGTGCTGCATTGATGGTATATGTGGAGTGAGATGAAAAGTTTTCAATGTTAAAATAGAAACAGGGTATCTGGTGAAGCCGGGATGGCTCAGTGGGTTAAGCACTCACTTTGCAGTGCCGGGGACTGAGGATCGAATCCCAGCCCCTGCCCGTGCGGACCCATATGCTGAACTGGGGAGTCCCCCCAGTTCAGTTCTCTCTCTGTCTCTGTATCTCTCTCTCTCTCTCTCTCTCTCTCTCTCTCTCTCTCTCTCTCTCTCTCTCTGTCAAAAACAATAAAATAAATAAATAAATAAATGTCTAAAAAAAAAAAAGAAACAGGGGATCTTATGTCCTAAAATGTTAAATGATTTACCTTTCATACAATAATAAGTACCTACATTGGTGAGTAGAGGTTGAGCAACTAAAATACACAGAAATAAGATGAATTTCTTATGCAGAGGGCAAGAACTTGAATGGGGAAAGTAGGGAAAGGGTGCTATGAAGAAGACAAAATGGTACAATTCAGTGAGTTTATGTATTTTTTAAAGGAGTAGGTAAGAAAACAAGCAAACAAATTGAAACTATCCAAAAAAATGAAAATTGTGTAACTCAGGCATTTTAAAACCGAAATACTAGAGTTGGAGAATTGCTTGGAATGTCAAGGTGCTAGAGAAGAAGCCAAGTAAGCATCAGTAGAAGTTATGATGAAGTTCCTATGGTAAAAGTGGACTTTAACTTTTTTTACAAAACTTCAAATGTATGCAGAAGAAGCGAGAGTCATATGATGAACTTACTATAGCCATCTGTCAGCTTAAACAAATATAAAAACACAGCGTAAAAAAAAACAAAAAACAGCGTGTCTTATTTTATCTAAGTGTATACTTCACACTATCTTCAAGATGTTTTGAAAGCATATCTTTAACAAAACATTCTATTTGTAAATCTTTCCATACATATCTCTTTAAGCTAAGGAATCTTCAAAAATACATAACCACGATTGCATTATCATACTTAAAAATTAATAATAACTTTTTAATATCATATATCTAGCTAATTTCACACTTTCCTGTTTGACTTTTTAAAAAATGTAGTCTATTTAAATTAAACACACTGAATAAATTAAACCAAATAAGATGCATGTATTGTGATTAGCGAATAAACCTTTCAAATATCATGTGATGTGTAGTATCTTCTTCCGACTATTTTTATTTTTGTGCTAAATTTTGTTGAAGAAATTGGGGGGTTCTTTGTACTATAAAGTTCCCTTGGTTTCTTATATTTTCCTAGTAAAGAATTGGGCATTTCTCCAAGAAACCCCAATTCCTTTTAGTAGGAAATAGGGCATATTTAGATATCACAAATGGAATATTGAACCACTCTTTGCTACAGCCTTGTCATCTCTTCCCTAGTTTTGTCAGTAGTCAAAGTTAGGAAAGACATGTTATTGCTTTAAAATAATAAAATAAAATAAAAAATACCTCATGAGCTAATACTGACACTTGCAATCCAAATAAAGAACTCTATGAGTTTGTTTATCTCCTTCCAAACATTCCAAACCCTCTGTTCTGAAGTCACTATCCTAATATGCATTTGATTTTTTCCACAAGCAACACACTTCTATCTCAGAATAATTATGCATCACTACCACCAGAATATAATTAGTGAAAACATTTTAATATTTGTGGTGATTCTTTTCTGTCCTTGAGATTTTGCTAAGGATGTACGCTCAAATTATGTGTTTTAACATCATTAGAACAGTTATTTTATGTTTTTTATACCACTAACTAAATACGCAATAAGAATCATATTTTATTTAACTTCTGAGTTTTAAGAATTACTTTTTTTTTATTATATAACTATGTGATGTATTTACATGGTTTCAAATTCAAATCTGTATCTAAAAATATATTTTAAGAAATCAAGTGTTTATTGTTATCATCTCCAACTTATTTCCTTTCTCCTCCTATAAGTAACCATATCGGTTTACTCATTCGTTATTAAGTATAAACAAATAATACACACACATTCATATATTCATATTCCTCCATGACTGAATAATAGCATACTATATATACTTTTCTTCACATTGCATTTTTTTTTTTTCTTCTTTACTTAAATGTATCCTGTTGACTACTCCACTGCAGGTTATGTACTTTGCAAAGCACACTCTGAGGTGGAGATTAACATGCAACTGGTTTTAAGAGTGCCATTGGGATTACCACCAATTAGAATGGAAAGAAAAGGAAGGATTGGGCAGGGGAGGAACTGGAATTAGATGCAGCTTCAATACAGGCTTCTGCCAACCCCATGTCAAGTTTGGAGCTGAACTGACCAGAAGTTAGGTGAGAGACAAGACAGTAATAGTCTCTGTATACCTGTCATTGGATGCAAAAAGCCCCAGAAAAGAAAACATACTTGAGGGTACTGTCTCAGACTGAAGTAAATCCCAAAGAAAGGTGAGATGTAAAGTCTATGTGCCAGCAATCCCCCTATTAGAGGGAGAAGGACGAAAATCCTTCACTCCTAAAAGGAGCTCTGGATGGATAAACAGTGCACTCCATAGTAATACATGAAAATATCCTACTTCCTTTCCATATTTCATGGTGGTACTGCAGTTTACTTAGGTAGACCCATGTAAACAATGTTTATGATGTTTTCAATTAAAAGTCATTTTAATGCATTCATTTCAAACATAGCAAATGATATCTTATCTCTCACTTAACTTCCCAAAATTTATACTGAAGTAACTGTACTAGGAAACAAAGCACAAATACACATATAAATTCTATTAGATTAATCATGTACCCAAACAAAATGAAAACATGTCCACAAAAAATACATCAATACTCCTAGTAGCCCCCCAAAATATTGAAACAAATATTCATCAGCTGATGAATAAACAAACAAAATATTGTATATCTATAAATGGAATACTGTTCAACAACAACAAAAAAAGAAAGTACTGATACAACATGGAGGAACCTTAACATTGTTATGCAAAATGAAAGAAGCCAGTCACAAAAGACCACATATTATATGTTTCTGTTTTCATGAAATGTTCATAATAGGCATATCTATACAGAAAGAAAGTAGATTAGTGGATGCCTAGTATTGGAGAAATAACAGAGAGTGACTGCTAATGAATAGGTGTTTTGTTTTGTTTTGTTTTGTTTTTTGGGGGGAAGTGATAATTATTTTCTAAAATAGGTTTTTATAACGATTGAACATAGAGTGTACTCACTAAATTGGTGAGTTGTATGATGTGTGAGGTATATCTTAATAAAGCTGTTGTAATTAATTTTAAAAATCTCTGGCAAATCCCTCAGTATACAGGTAGCTATACTGAAAGGATGTGTATGTGTGAATGTTTGGGAGTTGGATAGGTGCTGGAGATATTGTAGTGTGTGGGACAGAGCATGTCTGGCTTCACTGAGAAAAGGAATGAACTACAGAAAAACCATTGAAGTTGTGTTCATGTTTTTCTACTGGCATTACACAGAGACATTCTTTGCCAGTTTCTGTAGTGAATAAATGGCAACTGACTCCACCAATGAAGCAAATGTCAGTGAGACAAATTCTAAGCAGCTTTAAGTTCTTGTTGGCTTGAAAAGAATTTAGAAATGTAGCTACAGGTGATCAATATTTTAAGAAAAAATGTTAGATCTTAAATTTCAATATTTTGTGCTTAGTCCAAAAGATTTTTAGAAACCCTTGCTCACCTTCATCAGATCTCATCAGACATTTGTAAATTCACAAATACTTCAAGAGAAAATGGAACACTGCATGTAGAATTTTAGCATATGTGCTGCCAAAGTAAGCACAACGCTAAATGTCAACATTTTGTTTCCCTTCTCTTTGACACATTGGCCTCTCAAGTCCTTGCTGCCTTGATAGTTCTCTATTGTCTACAAGCAGTTTTTTATTTAAATTTTACTCTGTTTAGTTGTTTTTATAAGAGGTATGGTCTCCAACTAGTTAGTTACTCTGTCATTAGCAGAAATAAATCTATCACTCTCTTCCCTTTTTTTTTTTTTTAACTGAGCTTTATCTGGTTTTCTACTGACATTGTATTTCAACAGTGCCTAGCCTCACTAATTCTAGCCAGTATGTAGATTTGGTTTGAATTAGAAAAAGTAAACCCTTTGAAAAAAAAAGATTTTAAAAAATAGACCTTTCTGGGTAGATAGCTTGAAGGGAAAAAAATTGTGGATTAAATTTCAGGCTCTACTCCATCAGGTAGGATTTTCTAAAATATGTGCAGTCAGTGCACATATTCATGGTGACTCTATGCTCACTACACAGTGTGTGCTTTATAAATATTTACTGAATCAATGCATGAATTTTATTCTCAGCTACAAAATTAGATTTAACTTCTATTTTAATTCTACATATAGAATATGTCTACAGGAATCCCTTAAACATTACAAAGTTTATACAATTTAAGGAATCTATCAAAATAAAATTGATTAGGGTATTACTAAAATATTGCTATTTTTGTGCAGTTATTTTGTCCTCATGTTGCCAAAGTTCCCTATTTGGAGAATTTATGTGTCAGTTGGCATTATACACAGTACGCAGTTGGCATTCCATTTGTTCTTATTGTCCATTATAGCTAAATGTTTGAAATACTACATGTAAACATCTAAGTTTATCCATGTGTGCTCAAAAGAGAATCTTCCAATCAATTTTCATCTTTTGTTTGATTTACTATTTTCCAACTTCCCCACCTTGAAATTATTTTTGAGAAACTAGTAAGTACTTAGTAAGAATGTAAAAAAATATCACATTAAATTTTTTACTTTTTTTAATTTTCCTCCTTTCTTCTTTATTCTCCACTTGTAATTAATCAAAGTAATTAATTCCCGCATCATGATATCACTCACATTCTTTCTGCTGTTTTAGTCACTAGCAAGTATAGGACTTAATTACATTAGCCCTTAATTATATTAACACCATAATATAAAAATGACTCAAAGGAAACAGATCAAAAAACTATAGAGAGAGGGGAAGCCAGGATGGCTCAGTGGGTTAAGCGCTCACTTTGCAGCGCCGGGGACCGAGGATCGAATCCCGGCCCCGGCCCGTGCGGAACCATGTGCTGAGCTGGGAGCTCCCCCAGTTCAGTTCTCTCTCTGTCTCTGTATCTCTCTCTCTCTCTGTAAAAAACAATTTAAAAAATAAATAAATAAATATTTTAAAAAAAACTATAGAGATTATATAATTAGCACACATATACATTAAAACAATTATAATAATTTTATCTGAGAACTGAAAGAAAATGTGAACTTGAAGAGAAAAAAAATGGAAATTATAAAAAAATGTAAAAATAACAAAAAATTAACTATAAAAAGGAAACTAGAACTACCAAAGGTAAATATAGAATATCTGAACTGTATTGTCTTACCAACAAATTGCACACTACAAAAGAAAACATCATTGAACTTGAATACAGAGAAATAGAAACTAACTATAGTGAAGAGGAATTTAATAGAATGAGAAAAAAAAATGAACAGAAACTCAGTAATCTATAGGAAAATAACAAGAGGTAACGAGTTCTAGAAGATAGAGAAAGTGAGACAAAATTTTTTGGAAAAATAATAACCAGAACTGTCTGAATTTGATGAAAAATATCAACCCATAAATCCAATATCTCAATAAAACCTAATAAAAAGAGTATTATCAGGAAGCCAAGATGATTCACTGGGTTAAGCACTTGCTTTGCAGTCCTGGGGACTGAGGATTAAATCCCAACCCCGGCCCATACAGAGCCATATGCTGAACTGGGGCATGCCTCCCATTTGGGAGGCCCCCAGCCCAATTCTTGCCCTGCACAGCCCCTGCCCACCTGTGTGGAACAAAACCATGTCAGAAACTGATGATGTACAACTACGGAGACTGCTCTAGTCCCTTCTCCCTCCCTCTGTCTCTCTCTGTCTCTGTCTCTTTCTGTCTCTATCAAAAACAATAAAATAAATCTTTTTAAAAAATAAAGAAAATTATCACTGGTATCATCAAAAACAATGCAAACCAGATGGTAAATGAAACACAGTTCAAGTGCTGAAACAAAAAATAATTTCAAAAATTTTTAACAGGGGAAGCCGGAATGGCTCAGTGGGTTAAGCACTCACTTTGCAGCGCCGGGGACCGGGGATCAAATCCCGGCCCTGCCCATCAAATTCCGGCCCCGCCCATGCAGAACTGTATGCTGAACTGGGAGCTCCCCCAGTTCAGTTCTCTCTCTCTGTCTCTGTATCTCTCTCTCTCTCTCTCTCTCTCTCTCTCTCTCTCGTCAAAAATAAATAAATAAATAAAAATATATTTTTAAAAACCTTAAAAAATTTTTTAACATATAAATTTAACAAAATAATAATTTAAAATATTCTGAATTAATCACATTTTCTGGCAAAAACAAAAATGAAGAAATATGCCTCCATCAGACCTATATTACAAGAAATGTTTAAGGAACTTCTTCAGGTTATAGGGAAATGATACCATATGGAAAATTGGTCCCACAGAAGGGAATAAAGACTACCACAGTGAGATTAACACACAATAATGAGAAACACTTAGAATATAAAACATCATAACAGCAACAGAGAGGGAAGATCTTATGGCAATTTAACATGGATGTTCTTTGTAAGTTAAATATATGATAGATACTAAATAGATTGATAGGTAATGAAAGATGATGATAGATAGATGAAAGAGATGATGATGACAGATAGGTAGATATAGATATGATAGATAATAGATAATATGAGTTTATATATATATCTATTATACATATATTATATATTGCTTCTATTCACACTCAAACACACATATATATTCACAATTTTTTTCTGTTTACTTTAATTCATTATTCAAGTAATATTTTAGCAAAGAAGCTTTGTTCACAAAAAATTTTATGCAGAAAGTCAATATGTGAAGTAGATAAAGGCAAAATTGTCCCTTTGTAATGTAGCAGAAGCTCCACTCACAATCTTTCTCTTTCTGCTCAACAAAATTCCCTGAAGTTATCTAAAAAAAACCTTAAGCTCCTCAGATCACATAGTATGAAAACCATTTATTTAATCAATAGCAGTGCTATTTTAAAGAATATTTTTCATATTTCTCAAAATTTTATCAAATCACTATAGTGTTACAATATAAGACTTTCAAAAACAAATAATTGATAAAACAATTTATAATAAAGAAAATGATTGTTTTTGTATTAATAATTCCAAGCGATTATTTCTTAATTGATTCCAAATAAATGTCATTGGTATCCAAATTTCACTCATCTGAAAGGTCACTTAAATTCAGCTATATTGATTACATTGGATATACTGGTGAGCCACTAAAAAAATATAAAAAACAATGTAAATAGAAAAAACTCATAAACTACTGATTCAAAAGAATGAGAACCTAGTCCTTGAAATTAACACCTAATAGCAAGTTAATTAATAATCCATATACTTTTCAAGTAATTATCTCTCTGTCAAGGAGATTAAAAATGCACACTCTTCTCACTTTCTTCTTTTTTTTTTTTAATATTATTATATTTTATTGTTAAATTTAATGGGGTGACATTGGTTGGTAACAATCAGACAGTTTTCCAATGGACAACTCCTCTTCTCACTTTCATAATTTTTTTTTACATAACATCAAATGATTAGACACATAATTTTCAAAAAACTTGATTGTATATTTGTATTTCAAGTTATTTATACATTTAAAATATTTATATTCGGTCTATACTATAGCCATGCAGGCGCTCTGTCTAAACTTTGTGTAGCGGCTATTGAGTATTAATAGAGAACCTTGTTCACACAGTATAGATAATTCACTAACTTTACCTCTCTTTTAATGGAGTCAGAGCAAAGGTCATCCATCAAAAGCCAGAAATAGAATTAAAATTATTTCTGATAATATAGAGGTAAAAAAAATATATATCTATATCTATATATATATGGTAATGAAGATATGTTTAAAACTGAGGCTACCCTATTTTGAAATTTAAAATAAATTAGAACTCTGTTATTATTACTATTCAGATAATGAATCATATTCTTGTTGCTGAACGGTGGCATGCTACATTGCAGTTTTACATTGTTTAGAAATAACTGTGAGTCATTATTTCATTATCTGTCTTGAATAAAAATAAGAACTGGAACTTGTAGGAGCATATATGAGTACAATATTATATTCATTGGAAGAAAGCATGCCACAGTAGCATTACTATAATCTAACATAAGTGACTTTTCATGATTTCTTTTTCTTAACAAATCTATTATGTAGTGTTACATGGTACCTTATCATACATATTATGCGTGTTAGGTTTTCCTTTTACTTTTAACAATCCTGTCCTTGAAACCTCACTAACCAGTTTACTATAAATTAATCAAATTCAGAGACAAATTTTTCTCAACACTACAAATTATCTAAAAACCATGTGACTGAAGTTTAATATTCAGATTTAGTTTTTCTGGGTATAAGTCTGATTTAGTTTTCGCAAAATAAAATTTCCATGCACAAAGTGAAAAATGCTTACATTAAAAATTGGAGAACAAATAATTTATCCTGAACAAGACTGCCTGACGCTAATGAGTGAGAGAACTGGAGAGTTGTGAGTCTATAAATACACAGGAAATAATTTTGAAGTCATTCATATTTAAAAGCTGTGGGAATTTTTTCTCATCATTTTTCAAAGACCAAGGTGAATAAATTAATATTTTTAATTCATAATATGTGAATGAAATTGGATCATAGAATTCTAAGAAGTGTCTCAAAAGAGTAATCATAGAATCATTTTTAGATCATTTTTTATAGCTCTCTGGTGATTTCATATTTATTTAAGAATCTATAGCTTTCCCTGTACTTTTCACCCTCATGAATAAGGAGCTTTACAAACATAGAAAATGTCTATTTAAATATGCAGATACATTATGCCATTGCTAAGTTATGTCACAATGTTCTAATAGTCCCAATCATAGCAATGAAGGCATTTTCTAAGATTATTTTATTTTTTGTTTAATTTTTTAATTGTAAACTGTGCTGATTAACATCTTTGATGTTTCAAAAGAGACAGAATAAACTTTCCTTTAAATTTTTAAAACTTGTTTTATGTAAAACTATGATTGAAATAAAAATTAAATGTGAAAAACTAAATGATTAATGAAGCCTAAAAAACCTTAAGCGAACAATTACAAATCAATACTTCCCCTTCTGCAGAATAGAAGAGCCAAATGTTTCTGTCTTTCTTATAAACAACTGACTACTTTATAAACTTATTGTGTGAAATATTGTTTTATTTTCTAGTTTAGTCATTTTGACACTTGACAGAGTATTACTTGTTGAGAGGGTTTGCAATACATTTGAAGCTACATCAGAAAAAGGAAAAAAATAAAGATTTTTAAACTAAGCCTAAAAGTTAAAAAATGGAATAAAAAATATTCACCTTAAAATTTCTAACCAAGGTAAAGAAAGACCTTATTTTATCATTTGTTAATCTATGGTATTACACTCAATGAGCAAACAAGTCTTAAGCATGCAAATAGTGAATGCTTTTTATTCAAAAATCAAGGAAAAAAACTTAGTTTTCAATGTACAAATTCAGTGATAACCCTGGTCATAAGATGGTCCATTTTAGCTTGAAAATTTTTATAATATTGAAAGCATAACAGAAAATAGCGCTTCAAATAAACACTCATTTCTAACTATTGAATTCTGAAATGCACCCCCTTTTAGTTAGTAGCTATTTTTTTATTTCTCTTTTTCACATAAATATAAATTTATATAAATATATAATTACTAGCATAGTATTATATGTTCCCAGCAAAAAAACGAAGGAAAATTCTTATGTCTGTTTATCTTTAAGAGTTTATATCTGTTCAGCAAAACAAATGTTTTCCAATGTCCTTTTTTTCCTTTGGCCATTTGGCAATCTCTGGATACCATTTTTTTTTTTTTCACAAATTATTCTTAAGAAGGATAGGCCACACAACTGAACACAAAAGACACGCAGAATGCATCAGGACTATAAGATGTCACAAGTATTTATAGCTTACTGTGTTTCCTTTGACCTATAGTTGTGGATGGTACAAGGTACTAATGTCTGCAAAGTAAAGTGAAAGGAACAAAAGCAAAAGATGGAAAAGTGTAAAGCCTTGAAGATAAAATGAGTGTGTCAGCTTTTCTCCTACCATTTTTCTTATTCATATGTGACTTAGTGTGTCTCATACAATAAGATTACAGACTCCACATAGCTTTTGAATAAAGTGGTATTTTTCCTACAAATTTTTGGAATTATATTTTTGAA